>JANHFT010009562.1:232711-242922 GCA_032467955.1 Pseudoxenodon macrops
ATTCCCCAGCCAACATTCTCGGAATTGAAGTTCACACACCCAGCATACTGGCTGGGGAATTCTGGGAGTTGAAGTCCACACACTTTAACATTCTCAAAGTTGAGTAACACTGATCTAACTCAACATATTGACAATGGCAGCCTAAGCTGCTTGTCTCCCATAATGCTCCTGGTCTATTTTTTAAAGCCAACTTCAGAAACCCCAGCCCAGTTTGCAGTGGGTTGAACGCAGCTAGATCAAACTAATGTTCAGTTCAGATTAGGTCCAATACAGGAACTGATTGTTGTTACTGTTTCTTGTCCTCTTTTGTGCTCTTCTCTCTCATTAAGTTAGTCCCCTCCTTAAGTTCAAGCATTCTTCTGACTTAATAATACACAATCCCCTTATTTCATCTCTTCTTTCATTGTTTTAATCATACCAGAGGTGGGATTCAGCAGGTTCTGACCAGTTCTGGAGAACCGGTAGTGGAAATTTTGAGTAGTTCGGAGAACCGATAAATACCACCTCTGTCTGACCCTTCTCCCATCTATTCTCTGCCTCTGGAGTCCCAGCAGATTGGGAGAAAATGGGGATTTTGCAGTAACCTTCCCCTGCCACACCCAGCAAGCCATGCCACACCCACCATGCTACGCCCACAGAACCAGTAGTAAAAAAAATTGAATGCTACAACTGCCCAGAGGTTCTTCGAATCCTAACTATGGTTACTAATTGTGCATCTTTTTAATTTTCTAATGAACACAGTTTCCTTGCTACCTCATTAATAAGTCCTCTTAAACTATTACCTCATTCTAAGGTAAAATAAATAGATAATTAATAAAAAGTAAAAACAAACGTTGAACATCAGCAGCTACAAAGTTGAAACATGTATTTCTTTAATTCCCTTTATAGTATTAATAAAAAGACAATTTTCAGTTGAAAGAATAACGGTTAGGATGTGTTAGAATTACAGATTTCTGTAATTAATCTTAATAATCTGAGTTTTAAAATTTTAATGTAATAAACTATGAATAATAGTACCATAAATTGTGAATACTAATATGTATTAGTCTGAATACTACCTGAAGTTAAATATGGTAATCCATGATACAACAAAATGACTCTTCTGGAATGCTACTATTTAAACATTCCAGTTACCGTGATTTATATTCTATCTACCTATGACAAGTATGCCCCGTGCCTTGATTCTTGACATATTAATAAGAAAGACACTGTAACACATCCATGACAGATCTAGAGTGGGTTGAATGATAGCTATATACAGTAGTTTGAATATGTCCTTTCACAGTTATAGAGATAGCCAAAGACTGCTATCTACTTTATAAGAGAAGAGAAGAGATGGAAACAGGCACTACTCAAGCTGTTGTTGTTGCCCTTTGGTTGGATACATCCCCATAACAGCTGCTCAAGATTTCTTTCAACCAAAATAGATTAGTTTTTTAAAGCCCAGGATAGTTTTGTTTTCCAGTTCTTCCTATAATAGTAAGTTCCTTCATTTCCTCTTCCCAAACAGAGCCATGCAATCCCTAGTGAAAGTAGATCCTCTCATCTAGTTTTCCCCTCCCTGTCTTGATCCATTTCAGAGCCAACTCTTTCTCTCCATCTTCTTTCATTGCCAAATTCTTCGAATTCCTAAACTGTTTATTCTTGCTCATTTTTCATAAATCCCTATAATCTACTCCACCCAGAGATAATCTGAATGATAACCTTCAAGTAATTCAGTTCTAAAATTCTGCACTATTTCCACTGATGTTCAGCTTGCTTTCTTCTGGGTCACATGCAAAATTCATCCCATTTCGTCAATAAACCAATAAAGAGTAAGTGTCCATGTGCTTCTTTCTGTGTTAATCTATTGGGAAACACAGGCCCTGTAATAAATCTCTTCTGGACCCAAGCAGCTTTACAAAATTTATAAAGTGAGTGCTGTCTCCATCTACTCTTGGATCTTAGCTGAGAAATTCTCCAAGGCTTTTAATTAAAACCGGGGAGGTTGGGATGGCAAGTTCCAAAACTATCTCTGAATCAAAGGAAAGGACCGACCCCATTTTACTAATTACCAAGCCTGCTTTAATTCTTACACGGTACAATTAGAAAGGACCATTTAGGCCATGGAAGGCAACCTCTGTGCAGGAATCCAAATTAAAGCATCCTAGCCAGATGGTTGTCCAGTCTCTGCTTGAACACATCTAATTAAGAAGAGCTCACCAAGCTCTCTGACCCGATGATTCCACTGTCAAACTGCTCTTCTTGTTAGAAGACTTTTTTAAAACATCAAATTAGAATCTGCTTCCTGTAATTCCAATTATAACATGTTCATTCTAGAAAGAGAGAGAACTGGCCTTGACCCTCTATGTGACATCTTCCCAATTATTTGAAGAGTGGTGTTATGTTCCTCTCACTTCTTCATTTTTTTTTAATCCTCAAGGCCAAACACCCTTCCCTATTTCTGTAAAGTTCCTACTTTCTTGTTCCCTGATCAACTTTGTTACCTTTCTATGAAGGTGTTCAGTTTCTTTGAATGGAAACTATACTTTTCAGGTGGCATTTCCTTTGTTTGTATTTCTGCTACACTTTTGTGATGGTATTTGGAAATTACCTTGGAGATCAGGAGGAAGAGCTAGACAACAGTGTGATAAACAAAATTAATTTGAGTCCAAAGGAAGAGAGGTAGCAAAAATGCTCAGAAGGGACTCTCCCTTGCTTTTGGGATAGTAAAAGTGAAGGATGGCAAGGGTACTTTCAGACTTGAAAGATTGATGTTGGCCTTGCAAAGTAGTCCAGACAAGAATAACCAGGAATATTAGCTCTATCTTTACTGTAAGATTACATTAACATAATCTTGCAAGTTTGAAAGTACCCATGTCATTCCTCACTTTTATTTTCCCCAAAACTCAGGATGATCCTTTCATAACGTCTCCTTCTTTGGATTCAAAATTGGTTCCTTAGACCATTGTCTAGCTTTTCCTCCTGTCCCCCAAGATCATTCCCACATACCATTACAACTTTATACGTATCTCCCTCTGCTAAATATGTATTTGTTATTTTCAACCCGCTTCTTTAATTTATGAAGATAAATTTGAATTGTATTTCTGTAGTCTAAGGTCCTAATTATACTGTTTTTATATCAACTGCAACTTTGATGAACTTCAATTCCATGTCTTAACCAGATCACTAATACAAAAAGTTGAAGAATGACAGCGCCTTGCATATTAAATGCTAAGGATAATTTAGGTCAGTATTAGTATTATGCAAATTAAAGTCAGTTCTTTTTCAGGATTAAAAAAAAGATATGAATCCCTTTTAAGTAGTGAACACATTTGGAATGTGAATAAAGGGTTGTAAGCGTCACCAGAAAGTAACTGCTGCATGGCCTTAGCTAATCACAAAAGGATTGTGATGGGGTAGGGACTACTAATCATAAAATATTTGAAGTTCCACATCAGGAGCTTTACTGCTCCATGCCTTAATAGTTTTATGAATGGATTACTGCAATACACTTGATGCAGAGCTATTCCTGAAGATGGGACCAGCAGCTGCCTGATTGTTAAGGAAGGTGGCTAAATCAGTTCATGTCACAGCAGTGTTTAAAATCCTGCACTGAACTATCAAACCCAATTCAAGGTGTTGAGAAAGGATTTTCTGGGCCTAACTCAATATAGGCTCTATTGCACCCTTTATCTACCAAGGGGGAAAATATCAGGTTTTCTGCTCAGTGTGAAACAGCCTTTGATTGCATTCCAATGAGCATTTATCTGGAATAGATTCCGCTTCTACTAGGACAGACCCCTTTTGTGCTACAGTATGCCCAGTGTATTGCGAGAGCTTAATAAATGTTAGATAGCACGAGAACCAATTTATGATGTCATTCTTCTTTCTAGATTTCATCATTTGCCCTTAGTATATATACCCCAACATAGCTTTGTCATGCCTGAGGCTAATTAGACTTGGTTCACTTTAAAAAAAAAGCGACATGCAGCGTCTCTTCCAGCTATTATTATTTTTCACTTACCCACTTTCAAGGCACCACCAGCAGCAATCACAATACAGGCTGCACTCAGAAGATGGCTGGTGTTTAATGAGAATTCCAATGTGCCCTGGATATAAAGACCTCGTAGGGGTGGAAGATTCATATCCACCAAGACAGTTCTGTCTTAGAAAGAAGGAAATGATGCAGAGCATTACTTTGGTTAATATATTGCTTAAAAAAAAAAGTAGCCTCCTTTTTGCATCCTTTTATAAGATGTTAAATTGAACAGTAAGACTGGGACTATTACTTAATTTATGAATTATTTAAGTGAATTTCTGCTCCCCATCAAATTAGATCTGAATGGGGGGAAATGTTTACACAGTACAGAGAATTAGTAAGATATGTCAAAATATTCAAATCTTCTAATAAACAGTACACTTACTTAATATAAGTGATATAATCAAGATTGGGGAAAAAATATTTCTTTTTTGCATTTATACTTTATATTTGCATCTCTCCTCCCGTTATCCTCAAAGGTACAACACTGAACTAGCTTGGGCAGAGAGAGAACAACTGTCCCCAAATCCAATGGGAACTGACTGTGGATCTCCCTGGCCATATAACAATCCATTTGTATGAATGACGTATTTCCCTCCATGCACCCAAACAGCAATCAGGCACATATTAATGCTTCCCTTTGGAAATGCTGAGAAGGAGATGGGAAGAGATGAGGGTCATTTCTGGGCTGGTCCGCTGGGGGCTACAGTTGGCCATTGGAAAGCAAGTAATCAGGATGTAAAACAACAAAGAGGACAGGGCTATGGAGGAGGAAAAGAACCTGTTTTTGGGAAAGATTGAAGGCAAAAGGAGAAGGCAAAAGGGATGGCAGAATATGAGATGGTTAGATAATGTAATTAATGCAATGAATATGAATTTGGGAAAATTCCAAGAGACAGTGGAGAATAGAGGGGTCTGGCATGCTAAAGTCCATGGGATCATGAAGAGTTGGACATGACTTAGGGACTGAACAAGAACAAATGGAGGAGGAGAATGATGGTATGATACAGGAGCAGGGAGTCAGGCTAAACTGGGAAGAAAGAAAAGATTGAAGGGAAAGAAGCAGAGAATGACCTCAAAGAGTAGGCATATTGAAGAAAAGGAATGAGGAGAATAAAGAAGTGGTATCCAAACACAGAAAGAGCAATAATTGATACATATGTGGCAGAGGTGGTATTCAGGATGTTCTGACCAGTTCTGGAGAACCAGTAGTGGAAATTTTTAGTAGTTCAGAGAACCGGTAAATACCACCTTTGACTGGCCCTGCCCCCATCTATTCTCTGCCTCCCGAGTTGATTGGGAGGAAATGGGGATTTTACAGTATCCTTCCCTTGCTATGCCCACCAAGCCATGCCCACCAAGCCACGCCCAAAGAACCAGTAGTAAAAAAAATTGAATCCCACCACTGATATGCAGCTTTTTGGCCTCTTAAAAACAAATAGACAATCCCTGACTTTTTTTCTTTTCTCAGATAGGGCATTCAGAGTATGAACTGGACTCTTCTAAAAACTACTAGACATATGGTAACTCTAATTAAAACTCTGTATTAAAAAGGCCTGGTGTTCTGAATGTTTTGGGTTGCATCCAATACTAGCCATCTGTCAATGCAATGGCATCCATAAGAAGAATGGATTATCCTCCCTGTATAGTCCCCAAAAAAAGAATCACCTCCAAAGGAAATAATCAGACTGCAAAGGACAGAGAGGAGCTCAAAAAGAAATGTTTATCTCAGCAAAAAATGACATACAGTTCAGAGATATAAGTAAAACTGGAGTGTTTTTAGTGATCTGTTGAAGTGACAAGATACAGTTCATAAAATATAATAGTATAAAATGATTAATACCTGCTAAACTATGTGTTAAAACAAATCATAGATTTAGCATTAGTTTAGATTAAACATAAAACAAAAATAATAAATTTTATTACAACAAAAGGCCAGCCTTAGTGATACCAAGCAATGATGTTAAAATAAGCATCTCTTATTAAAGAATCCAGCCATATATTCCAATGGAAAAAAGAGGAATTTTCAGCACAATGTCCTTTCCCTCAGCTCATGGGTAAGCATTATTATTTATGTTGATCTTAAAAGTGAAAAACTGACTTTTTCAACTGGCCTTCAGCATTGAAATGTTGTGAGATGTTGTCTCCTATAAGATGAATTATAAGCTGGAGTTTTATTTATCTCTGGTACCATGCTTTGCATTGAATTGTTATTTGCTTTTAGACTCTTTTAAAATCTTAATTACTCAAGTGGGAAATGTAAGCAATTCAGAGTAAGTTTTAATTTGAGCAGCATGTAAACATTGTAAATAAGAAAATAAAATAATACCATCTCCAATTTGGTTGTGGCAGGTGGTGTTTGGCAGAGAGGTGTTTTTAAGAAGAGCATTCTAATGGAAAATGAGAATGAAAACAAAAGCGTTTGTTGCTATCATTTTACTGGTTGTCGCATGGAAGTGTCAGAAGACTTTTGACCCACAGTATACAGACAGATTAAACCAACCAAGGCAGAGAAGAGGAACATAAATTTAAAACCAATGTTCATCAACACTATCCAGAAGCAAGCTATGTTCTACTAGTGTTTAACCTTTCCAGAAGTCTTGCAATATGTAATGTCATTTACTGATTTTTGGAAGCTTTGTTTTAAAAATCTTCATTTACCTTTCTCAGTAGCTCTACTGCTTAAATACCATGGTCATGGTCTTAAAATATAAATAAATAAAATAATATGTAATAAATATTTAAAATGATGAAAAGTGGTGAATCAGTAGGATATTTCAGTCTGCTTTTCAGGGATTGTGTATGAGTGCATGACTGTGCCAAACCAATTATTCCACAGAGGGGCAAACATTTTGTAGAAATTTTCTACAAGGTAAGATAGATAGAAAACAAATTTAGCTTCAAATCCGGCAATAGCAGGATTTATTAGAATTCTTCTCCAAAATGAGTATAAGTAAAGATTTTTTTATAATTTAAAAAAGTACATGTCAAGATATTTAATTATGTATTTAACAAAGAGAATAAAAGGTAAGACTCTAATCCTGATAAAGGAAAAAATCATATGAAGATAATTAATTACTACTCATGTTGGAGACAATCCCAAATACCAAGAGGCCTTCTCTTTCTAATGGGATGAAATAATAGGATGTTGCAAATGTGATTCCACCTTCTGGGAATACAGGAGATAAACGGTGTATTTCTTTATGTAGAAACAAGGCACGGAACCTGAAAAATATCTCAGTATTCCTCTGTATCAAGAAGACGTCTGTGTTACAGCTGAGGAAATTTAGTGAGAATTCTATGTGATAGTAAAAGCACTGAGGGAAAGTTAAACCAATCAGCCATCAGCTTTCTTATTTCACATGGAAACGTCCCACAGTCTGCTGCTGAAGATGGGATAGACACTCCTCACCAGTTATTTATAAATTCCACCCTCCTCCTGAAAAAGTATGGATACAGTCCTTCAGTTGACCTTTTCATCTGATATCTCAGCTCCTGAAATAGATGGAAAATCAAAGGGTGACATTTTTAGCCTGGCTCTAATTCTCAGACTCCAGACTGGCCATGTCCATGGAGGCTTCTCAGCTCTGACATGCTTTGAGGACTTTTTCCAGCTCTGTCTGGTGGCTTTATTCCTTGTCTCTGATTCCCTGAGTCTATGCTGGTGCAGTTGCCTGCAGTTCTGACCTGACAAAACCGCAGTGGAATATCTATTCCAGGGAGTGAAAGGCAGTCATCAATTTATTGTTGCAACTCACTGCCTGAAGACGGAGTGGAGCTCTGAGACTCTGAGTTTGCAAGGTTTTTCTTCAAGTCTCTTGTCCAATCAGTTATAAAGATGTAGCAGTCACCAAGAAAAGCTAGGAAAGTATATGGAGAGTATGTATGGAGATCTCAATAAATAACTGTTAACAGTTAGAGAGGTAAAGAAGAAACACACACCAATATTTACACCTACAAACCAGGAGATAATTTTTTATGGTTCAAGACTTAGAATACCACCAACATCCATACATTCAAAAGATCATTATTTCAAAGGCTTTTCTAAAAAGAATTTATTTTTCCTGCTATTAGCAACAAAGAAAAGACACAAAGTGGAAAAGCATTAACTCTACCTTCTTATACCTATACTAAGGGCAAAAATGCATGTATATCCAAGCAGAGGATGACAAAATCAAGTAACTATTCTTCCATTCAGACCTACCTCCAATCGTATGACAAGTACAGTTTATATACCTTTATAATCCAGAATTTGTATACATACTCAAATGCACTTGAAAAAGACAAAACAAATGGCTGCATTATAGCAAATGGTGCTGCGAGAAACTTGTAAAATATTTTTTCTGTCATCTCTATGGATGATAAAATGGCTTTAGCAAAAGAAAAATGCATCTCATCCAGCATCCAGAAACCACATGCATCGTAATGTATTCCTAGTCCCTCTTGTTGCAGCTAAGGCTAAAAAAAACCCAGAATAAATCTAATTCAATTAATCTTTAAATAAGCATATGGAAAATTCCGCCTACTCCCAACCCTCAGTCTGTAAAGAAATTCAATGAAGACCTTGCTAGTAAATGTTGCTTAATAAAATCAACTCTTTTAAAAAAAATACACACACAAAGCAAAAGGATTATCTTCATGCTTTAGATGAACCGCCTGTGTTTCTTCCACACTGCCTGCCACTGAACTCCAGGGATAAAAATGTTACACAACAACTCAATCTGTTTTGTAACTCAGACACCACATTATCATCAGGTCAAGTTACTAGTCAAACAAACACTGGAAAACAGATGGTCCCAACCTGAATAGAAGGCTTCTTTTCACTCCTTGTGCTATAAATAAACAAAAGAAGTGGAGGTCATGTAGATTATGAATGGGGGCTCAATTGTCCTGTATTCATACATGCAGTTTGAATGACAGCAAGGTCATTGTTGGGACCTTTATCTGAGCTATCTACTGTCACTGTATTAACAAGTTTTAAATCTTTGAAGGTGTTTAGTTTCTTTTTAGTAAACTCATCCTGCATTCTGCTGAGAAAAACTAGAGAGAAAAAGAAAAAGGCCATTTAACACCAAGGCATCACTCATTCGTATGTATGTATGTATGTATGTATGTATGTATGTATGTATGTATATGTATATGTATATGTATATGTATATGTATGTATATGTATATGTATATGTATATGTATATAATGGCACCTTTGATTCTACACGGGAAAGAACCCGAATTTATATGATATATATTGTGTGTATTTTTCAGCCACTTTTTCAGGGCATTTCTCTTTTTCCAATATTATATTCATTTAATTCGATTCTACAGCAGTTTCTAAGTTGTTGTTTAATAGAATGCATGTCCGTGTATATTTTTAGTAAGCTTTTTGCCTAATATCTTTTGGTGGTAAGATTTATATTTCCCAATACACTGGCAGAATGCACAAGGCATCTTATGAGTTTTATTTTGTGGCTACAAAGTTTGCAAACCAAGATATGTGTCTAAATATATCTGTATACTTTATTTCCTAATAGGGGAAATAATGAAGTATGGCAGACCAAAATTAGTGGTGTGTGTGTGTGTGTGTGTGTGTGTGTGTGTGTGTGTGTGTGTGTGTAATTTCCATTTCCCTTTTGTATTCCCTCTGCCCCCATGCAATATTACTGAAAGTAACTTGGCAGGAATGCTGTAGTGATATAGCAAAATATTAATGATAAATACCCTTTTACAATAAATTTGTGTCCATTTGATTCAAATTCATGGATTTATACAGCAAGTGTTTTGGAAAAATCTTCATACTGAAAATTAAAAGGAAACTCAACAGAACACAGATGTAAAGGAAGGGAAAGCCATCACAGAAGAAGGGGTGGGAGGAAAGAGCCTACATTGTAAACTAATTGCAAAGAATGTGTTTGTAACAAACTGCATGCTGTTGACAAATATTGTTAAGATGGCCAACTGAGTTAGAAAAACATTTTTATAAGACAATGTCTTCATTCCTAATTCTTTGTCCTGTGATACAGATAATTTCTATTTCTAAAACCTTAAAATAGATGCATCCTGATTTGTAACATTTCCTTGTTTCTCTAGTTTTATCATTTTTGCATAATGTTTTAAAGAGATAGATAGATAGATAGATAGATAGATAGATAGATAGATAGACAGACAGACAGACAGACAGACAGACAGACAGACA
>JANHFT010009562.1:248979-268675 GCA_032467955.1 Pseudoxenodon macrops
AGGAAGGAAGGAAGGAAGGAAGGAAGGAAGGAAGGAAGGAAGGACAAACACTATCCAGTTGCTGGGAAGGGAGAGCAAATGGAGGGTGTTAAAAACTAGTCCTTACATTTACTAGATAATTATTTAAATAAAAGTTATTTTCAGCAATGGGAATAGGTGTGATGCAGTCATGTGCATCAATGGCAGACACTAGACATGACTTTTATATAAATTTTCTATACAGAGAAAACACTGACCAGAAGCACAGAAAAGTTTAAGTGCCCAGAAATACATCCTATGGGTTAGAGTGAATAGTGCTCAGTAAAACAAGAACTACATTTTTAAACTGAATTTACATACCCAGTTCTGATAAAGGGAGTATGTCTTCAACTTTAAATGTCACTTGGATTAGGCCTCTCCCTGTAACTAAATTTAGAAAGTTGGTAAGACATAAGAATGCTGTATAAAAGTTGGAAATTGCTCTAACTCCATAAAACAAAGTTTCTTCAATTGTGAGGAATCTCATGTTTTGAAATATTCATAATATGATGTGCATTGTATGAAACTTTATACAAAAAACTGAAGAGTCAGATGCTCAGCTAAGCAGAAAAAAGGGCTAAGAATGAGCCGTTTGTTATAGGTAATCCCTGGGAAAGGATGGGTTAAGTTTTCCCAGGCAACTCACGCTGACAATGCTCTCCTTGTGAAACCAAGCAAAATTGTTCCTCCATTATTAAAGTTATTTTTATCATGTTTTATTGTTAATGTGATTCAAAATGTGGTTGAAGGACACTATATAAAATACACAAAACAAGGTTTAAGTGTTTCAAGATATTCCATTCAATTCTGCTCCTGCCTTTTTTCATTTTCCTCCACTCAAATAATCCATATTCTTAAACCAATGAACATTTTAAGTTTTTGGCATTATTGATTCCCCTCTCACTTAATCACCTAAGTTTATCTTTACATTTTACTTTTGCAAAACTTTAAGTTTCCACAAAATTCTTTCTTCATTGCACAATGTCAGTTAGTAATAATCTGAAATATAACTTGCTGTTAATAAAAGAGTTTATTGATTCAAAAAATTACATTATTGTGCTATACAGAACGTCCAAATGGCATCTTTTCCTGATCTTCTGACCTTGCAAGCACGGAAACACTTCAACCAGGATTGACACCTAGAATGATTGAAGGGACACCCCCCTCCAAATGATTTGCACAGTTTTCATAATTTCACTATTGAACTGCTCTTGCTATTAGGAAGCATTGAAGGATACGTATAGCCAGGGTGATGTAGCAGTGAAGGTATTGGATTGGCACCAGGGAGCCCCAGATCTAGTTTTAAGTCAAACCTCAAGATCCAAGGCTTCCAAGTGTCACTTCAGGATAGTCACGCTCTCTAGCCCACTCTACCTCTCCAGGAAAACATGGGAGGAGGGTTTGTTGCATATACTACCTTGAGATCCTAAGGAAAAAAGTGGAATATAAATCTCCTGGGTTTTCAAACTTATCTGCAAATTAAAAGCACGGTTTTATGATCTGCAATCTGGAACAATAGCCTGCTTCTACTTTTTGTAGCATCTTTTAGATGCTTGAACAGTGTGGTCATAGCTCCACTTAGTCATTTTTTTCTCAAGCCCAAATGTACCATATTACTCCAAGCTCTTCTTATAAAGTTTAATTACAAGTTTTCTGATCATTTTCATTGTCCTTCATTGTCTTTGTTTCAGAATATGACTGGTTAGCTCCTTTGACCCTGGCACATATATCTTCTCCCAGTCTATGGGATAGAAGCAATTACTCCTACGGACAGTTTTGTAGAACCCCTTTGCCATTGTGTATGTCAATATAATAACTATATTGTATACACATCTCTAAATGCTTAAGTTAATTGTTACTGGATAAGAGCTTCTTAATATATCTTGCCTGAGTTATCCGTAACTTGGTAGAATATTTTCTAAATGACCAAGTCAAATTCACAAAATCATTTCAGTATACAATGAATGAGATTGGCCACATTATTCTATATATCAATTTTGGTATTGCTTTTTTTCCTATAAACTTGCTCTTCAGAGCTGAGAATATGTGTGATTCTTCCTAGAGCAACTAAGGATGGAAAACTATAAAGCCTCTAAGTTAGCTATGAACAGTTCCTGCTGTGTCTCCACGATGTCTTCCTTCACATGCTCAGCTTTCAGAATAACAATGCCTTTTTTTAACTGTGAGATTCAGTTTGAAGCAAACGCTGTGTGAATTTCAGAGCCTGCCTGTGAATGATCTGGCATCTGATCTGTATTTATTGACATTAAATTTAGGGTTTAATGCACTCCTGCCACTTTTCAACAATTCACCCTAAAAGGCTTTTAACTGGCACAAAAGAAGGAGGTCATAAGTAAATTGACCTCGGGCAGAATGTACAATTATTAGAGAAAGTTAGGACAAGAGCAGCTGCTGGAGCCCCACTGGCAAAGCAAAGTACTTCCAAAAGTCTGGTTATTAAGAATAGACTCAGGTTTCCCCTCTCTACCACCTCGACAAGGTCCCTTTGGTTTCCCTAAGAAGAATTATCGCCCTCCCTAGCAGCTGCAATAATTGTGTTCCTATTGTTGCACAGACCTCCTCCCGACCACCCCCTACAAGTGTCCATTGTTGAGACAGAGTCAAGTGATTAGATACTCCGGCGGATACGGTTAGGGCCCAGCTGCCTAACTGCTGACACACGAGCATCAAGGGGCGGGAGGGTGGAGGAAAGACCCACGGCTGCAAGACGGGACTCTAACATGCCAGACCTTTTACATAAGTCAAACAGAAACAAATGATGCTTTCTGGGTCCTGCTGACGGAGCAACCTCTCCTCCTTTGAAGTGTTGAGGGCTGGTAGGCTTTTACAGCTTTTCCTCTTCAGCCCAAGCAAACATCCTTCTTTTGATATGAGACATGCTCATTATCTCTGCCCCATTTAATGATTTTTGATTGAAAGGTGGCAGCTCAGTTGCCAAGAGGGTAGTTAAAGAGGCTCCACGGAGTCAGACCTACAATAAAGGCTTCCCTTATGCAGTGGCCTATATTTGGAATTTCTTAACAGCATGTTCTTGTTCTCTGCCGCAAATAAGGGCTGAGCGTGAAATTCTTAATTAAGCAGTAAATAGTGTATGGGTGTCAGCAGATGCAACCTGTAGCCATGGAGACTGAGTCACATGAACAGGAGAATAGGCACTACACTAGAGGCCTTAGGCCTGGAAGTGAGTGACAGCGGAAGAATCCTACAAAGCTTGTAAATGGGATTAATTAGCTGACTAATTTTTTTCAGACTATCTCCACAATTTAAAAATAAAGAAAATTTCTGGTTTTATTTTAAAGGATAGTAAAAAGATCAAAACACAGATGGTCCTTTCTTGAAAAGATCTCGGGCCATTAAATTCAGAAGGAACAGAGCTGAGCTGACACAGTCCACTTTTTCTTTCAGCAGAGAAAGCATGTTATGGTTTGAACAATGACACGCTTTTATTGATAAATGCAAAAAGACCAAAAATGTAGCTTAGGTGAAATAGTTATAGAGTCTCTGTTTGCAATAACTTCTGTTATTTTTGCAGTTAAGACTCCAAAGTTCTTTCAGGTACAGAACTATATAGCAACATCATTTTCTCTCGTGTGCACAGAGGAGAGACTAATGCCCACTTCGGGCTTCCTTGAGTTAGAAAAAGGCACTTTTATTATGCGACGCTGTTCATAATTGTAGGAGCTTCACATCACTAGTCCAATTTTAGTCCTGCCATGTTATTTTTCAACTAATATTCACTACACTGGTTAAAATTGGCACACGTAACTCCAGGATCCAATCATGCAAATAAGTTCCCATGTATAAAGCCACTTATTGTTATGTGCTCCCTGTTTCTCCAAGATCTTGGGCTTTCTGGAATAGCACAAAGAGATTTTAATTCTGGAGAAAATTTCACCTTCCTGTAGCAAGTGGCAAGCCTAACAACCTAAAAGCAATTTTCAGAGGAAGTGTCTGAATTCCAAATTGCTTCACAAATGAATGAACTACTCAATGTGGTTAACGTGTGATGTCCATCACCAATTCCAACATCTGTATGCAGTTGTTCCTTCTCAATCAGCATTATTATCAACTACAACCTTAAACATCAAGCTCTTACCTAAATAAGTTAACTTGTTTGTTTTTTTGTTGAAAAACCAGTCGCAACCCTTGTGATGTCTATGGGAAGGAACAGCCTGGAGTAGCGATCCTTGCCTTCTTCCACAAAACACTGTAACTTGACTGTGGACTGGCAACCTTTCATGCTCCAATAATAGATAATTGCCAACAGCAAAATTATCAAATGTAGCTGCATACTATGGAGTAGAACACAAGAAACATGCAAACATTTATATTTCCTTACTGAATTATATCTGGACTGCAATAAAGTACATCCATGATTGTGTAAGAGAGAAGGAAGAAGGAACACAGCAATTTTTCAGCAGACTCATAAATGCCAAAGTTTCACCTCTGCCCTTCCCCTAATTTATGAATAATGATCTTTGGATTTGGCTATTTATTTGCTAGTGAGAAATGAGTAATCATTTCAAGAGCATGGCCTTGCCAATAAAAGCCACATATAATGCAGAGTTACCCAGTGTGTTCCATGCTATCTTATAGCTCTGAAATTGTCTTTCCCATTATAAAATATTCATTCTGACCTGTGAATGACCCATATTACATACAGACACTATGTATCCTATCCTCTGTACCTAATCCTTCCATTAGATTAAAATAAAATTGTATGTTATTTTGGCTTCAGAATTCTTTTTTTTCTATTTCCTATAACAATATGATACTGTAACAGTTGATGGATTAAACAAATTTCATTACCTGCAAATTTCTTTGAAGCAGAGGACTGCTGAATGACAAAGTATAAATTTCTTGATCCAAAAGAAGACTCATCCAGCCATTGGCATTTGATAAAGTGTCAGACACGTAATTGACAGTGATAACCTTATTCTGACTATTAGTTACAGTTAAATTAGATGAAAAGATTGGTGACTTTCTGGGGGGGAAAAATCGTATTTATTTTCTAAATAATATTCACTTAATTCACTTAAATAATATTGGAGACTTTCTGAAAAAAATCAAATTTATTTTCTAAATAATATTCACTTTGATACTTACTGTTGCTATGTTGATGCAGCATGTTAGCCCACCATTGTCCTTCAAATATTTAGGCATGGATCAGCAAACTTAGATAGTATAGAATGGCAACAATATCCCCAAATTGAAGTCCCATAAAAAAAATTCAAGTAGACAACCTACTTTGACAACTCAAATTTGCTCGAATGAATCCTTAATCAAGAATACCAGGCAAACTCCTTGGTATTCAACTTTTTATTTTGAGAATTACAAGCTCCATGCAGTTAGAAATAAAGGTAAAATCCATCATTCCCAGTTTTACTCATTTTCTTAGTTTCCCTCCAATTTTTGCGTCTTTCTACCTAAGAAAAAACCGCAGAATTTCCGTGTAGATTTTATAGGACTCCTCTTGTAGAATTCATTTGCAACTATTAATAACATAATAGCAATATGCCCATATATTTTCAAGTTGCTTACTAAACTCCAAAAATTGCAAATTTTGATAAACAACATATTTAATTCTAAGAGGTCCAAACTGGATAAATGCATTAAAATCAGAGTAAAATAATTTCACTTCCATTCCTGTTGTTCCAAAACAATGAAGGATAACATGGATAGGCAGAATAAGACACTTGAAAGGCAACAAATAGTTTTGATTCCTCAAAATGTCCAGGTAAATCATGAGCTGACTATTATATTGTCTTTTCAAACAATGGTTTCACTTCATACTGTCAAGCTAGCCCCAAAATAGAACTACTATATTGCTAGCATAATTGAGCATTCCTACCACCATAATTAGCACCATTTTAATTTGCTCTAAATAGCCAGTGATTTTCACTGTGCCCTAAATAGCCACCAATCTACCTCTCTTTAATGTTAATGGAGCAGAGGAGGGCATGAGCATTTTTAATTCGGAGGAGCTGAGGGAGCCTGCATGGATCATTAACGGGAAACTGTTTCATTACCAAAGGAGGAGGCAGCTCTCTAAGATCTGTTCTTCTCTTTCTGAAGAAGAAACCAGGAGGAGGTAACCACAGTGGTAATGTGAAATTAACCCTTGGTTCAAACTGCCAGGAGCCTTTCAAAAAGGGTTAAAAAGAAGAGGAAAAACCTGGATGAGTGATAGGCAGTGCTGCTTTTTTATATCCAGAGAAGTTTCAATTAAGAAGCAATTTGCTACAGAAATCTGGCATGACTAGTAGATAGAACTTTACAGTCTGCGTTACAATTTACCATCATGGTTCTTTAAGCTGTTATGTAATTTAGCTCAAGTGTAGTGTGCAGAACTGTTGAACATAAATGGCTCACAAAGGGTTTGCTAAACCAATCAACAACTATGAGTAGAATAAATATTAAGTCTCCTGTTTATGTTTACCATTAGCTTACTTATCCTAAGGGGGTTCCCCCCTCCCTTCCCCCCTTTGTATTATGGCAAACACTGCGTTTAGCTCTAAATGCTTTCTGTTTGTTACCTTTGTGAAATAATCTGCTACAATGATATAACTCAAGAAACTAAAGCAACAATGAAATTGGCCTAGAATGAGGTTGGTGATACATGCATCAATATTGCAATGTATTCTTTCAGAAATAGAAATTTAATAGTATAGTAGACACCCACAAGTGTCCAAGTTGCATTTTGCTTAAGGCCTTTCAAATTGATGATTTGAAGTACTATTCTCTCATCCTTGAGTTGTCAACACACATACCAGCATGAAACAATAGTCCCATTGCCAATCCCTGCGCTGTCTCTTTTATCTCTGTTCCCAAACACTACAGTCACCCAAATTCCCCTCAGGATAATGACTGACAGATTTTCACACATTGAGATTATGCATGGATTATTATAGAATAAGAGAAGAAGGTGTAGTTTAACACCTGTCCACTAAGAAGAACTTAAGCTTATCTTATTTACACACTGGGGATGAGTTGAACATAAGGTTATGGAGGCAAGGCAGAAAAAGGATGTGGTCAGGGCATATTTCTTCTGAGGTTTTGTGCAAATACTGAAAGCATGACCGCATGCTGTTATCCCAAAAAATGTATTTACCCAAGTTTTAAAACCTATGTAAAAGGTCCAGGGTTCACTTCTGAGAGTCTATCTTAGTGGTGAAATGCTACCTACTCGGTCTGGTTTGGGCGAGTAGGTAGCAGCGGCTTCTGGTGGTTCGGAGAACCGGTGGTAGCCATTGCACGAGGCTCTGCCCACCCACCTGAACATCACCATTTCCGGATTTTTTTACCCTCTGCGCATGTGCAAAGCCTTCTGCGTATGTGCAGAGAGTGAAAAAGTGCATTTGATGCAGGCACGCACTCAAATTGTGCGCTTCCGAGCCAGTAGGGAAGGTAAGTAGATTTCACCATTCGTCTATCTACTAAAAGTTTCTGATTTTAGGGCATGGCTTAGATTACAAATTTTACCTCTGCTTTCAAGCAGCTAACATCAATAGATTTATTTACTTAACATAATGTATTTTTATTTCAAAAAATACATTTTTCCTGCAATTACACTGTATGCAATTGCTGGATGTGCCTGTCCCATTCATATGTTTTATTCTCCACAATTAAATGACTTTTGTGGCACTGGATGTTTTTAAAGCATTGTTTTCTCAAGATTGCCTAAGCCAGAAACTTATTTTTGCAACCTATTATCTTGCTAAAGAGTGACTTACTATATTTTGTACAATTACACATGAGAAAAAAAATAAAAGCAAAAACTTACAGGCCAATAGACATACGATGAAAAGTAACATTTGCAAAACAACAACTGGCATTGACAGCTTGACTGGCATCGACAATTGTCCTACAGGAATCTGGAAGAATATCCAGAGAAGGAAGGATCTGACTTCCTGGTTGTCCAGTGAAAGAGCCGTCTAGATCTTTGAGGATGGCACAATGAGGGAATGGAAATGATAGCCAGTTTGGGGCATTGAGGAGAAGGACTTGTTCTGTTCTGACAGTAAAGCCTCCTGAAAAAGAAGAGGAACATACCATATTATAGGAAGTAATTAAGGGAAGCTATAAAATTCCATCCAATGAAAACTGAGAATACAAAAATTTAGAATATGATGTTGGTGTTGACCAAATCAACAGCAGTTTTCTTGGCAATGTTTTCTTCTTGCTATGTGTCGGAGAGTGCGACTAGTCTCAGCTCACCCAGTCAGCTTCTGTGCCCAGGGGTAGAGATTTACCACTGTAAATATTGCTTACGATTGTACTGTTTGATTTTAATGGATGTAAAATGCAAAAGGTTAAGGATCAAATAGGAATAAGGAATTGTACTTCTTTAAAGTAAACAAAAACAAACAGAATATTCTAGCACCATCAAAGAAATCTTCCATTAGTAATGCATTTCCACAGTCTTCTTCAAAATGTTTCTAACTATTGACACAGTTTTCACACATTTCCATTAGCTAAAATATGTGGACAGTTTTTAGAATGCATATTTTAGCCAAGAAATAGTTATGCAAGAGGAAAACTGCTAGGATTGGAGAAAAGACAGTAATGTTTTTTCTGGTCTCAATGGCAGGTATCTCAAATAAGCAGGTATTTGAATCTAGTCACTAATTTCATGCCCTGGTTGTTCCTGACTCCATATAGATTTTCAAAAACAGTATATATTCTAGCAATGCATAGTTGCTATTATTAATATTACTACTTTAGCTTTGATGTTTGCTTCCAAGAAGGGGTCTTTTTTCCCCACCCCAGTTCTAAGCTATTTTTATTATTATTTAAATACAATTCTCTTGGAAAGACTAAGAATTGCCATGAGCATGAACAGTGAAAATTAGGCTTATGTGAGGCAGCTGAACAGTACCTTGACAAGGAGCTTTGTGTTCCTAGCACCATTCCTCCCCCTGGACCCTTTGTGCTTCTGGTGCTTCCTCTGGCCAAAAGAGTCTTCTGAGCATGCCTCAAAATCAACATGAAAGCAGCGTTTTCTTCTTTAGAAGTGAAAGATTGCATTGCTTCACAAAACATCTTCAAAGGTGCTTTGCTCAGAGCCTTGTTGAAGCAAAGCATCTCTCCCAAGGTTTGCTTAGCCAGAATGGAAGCCCGCTAAGGAGAGAGCTTTTTAATCATGGGGAAGAATGGGTTCCTAAACCTCACTGCAACTATATCAAGTTGTCTTCAAGCACAAAGGAGGGATCCAACAGCAGATGGCAAAATATTATAATTCCAGATATAATGGATTCCATTTCAGAGACGGGCAATTTAGCCAATTTTGAGAAAATTGTACATTCTGCTAATCACAAAATGTCATACTACCTCTGCCTTTTGAAAACGTTATTTGACAAGCTGGGTGAATTTAGTTTTCCTCCTTAAAGACTTACAAAATGAGATCGATCAAGTTGAAATTATAAATTCTTGTTATTTTCTTTATGTGTAATTTCTTTTCCTTTCCCTTTTATGATTGTTCATTTTTATTTTATATATGTTTGTTTGAAAATGTATGTATGAACATATGTGTATGTATATGTGTATACATATATGACAAATGACTCTGGGACTTATATCTTAGAACAGGGGTGTCAAAATCGATTTCATTGAGGGCTGCATCAGGGTTGTATTGTGACTTCCTGGGCTGTTTTCGGCCACAACAGCCCTCCCAGGCTCTGTCTTCGGCTGCGATGACCTCCTGCAGCCCTCTGCCAGCAAAAATGGAGCTCGGGAGGGCCATGTCGGCCGGTCCTTTACTGTTTCCAGGGCGGGCCTGGATCCTGCCCCTGGGCCTTGAGTTTGAAACCCCTGCCTTAGAACAACATATTTTATATGCAGTCAGAACATAAGTATTGAATATAAAATGGAGTCCTTTTAGCATAAAACAGTGGAAATGAGAACTGTGTATGATTGGGGCAAATTGCAATGGTGATGATATATGAGTTGAATTTCTGGTTTGTTTGTTTGTTTAACAGAATACCAGAGTTGGAAGGGACCTTTGAGGTCTTCTAGTCCAATCTTCTGCTCAAGTATGAAATCCTATACCATTTTCTATTTTGTTTTATTTTTTGCATTGCAGTATGTTCTTATGGCTAAACAATAAAGAACCTTTCTCTTGTTATTATTATTGGGTTTGTAATTCGAGATTCTGGTGGTGCAGTGGTTAAAATGTAGTATTACAGGCAAACTCTGCCCACAATCTGGAGTTCACTCCTGATGGGGTTCAAGGTTGACGCATCCTCCCACCCTTCCAAGGTCAGTAAAATGAGGACCCAGATTGTTGGGGACAATATGCAAATAAAGCTTTGACATTGTAAACCCCCATAGAGTGCTGAAAAGTGCTATGGGGTGGTATATAAACGTAAATGCTATTGATATTCTTTGAGAACTGCAAAATGAGCCTGTATCCTTTTTAATTAAAATGAATCAGGTTGGTAGAGATGTGCATGCTTGGCTTTAAAGCAAAGGAAAACCTACATATGTTTACTGTATAATAATCCTCTTTGGATTTAAAAGCTCTTATCTGAAGTATTACACTTACAATTTCTATTTTTATTTAGCCAATCTATTAGCTCAACTTCCCCTTGTGGTTCCCTGGATATAGAAGGTGAATTTATGCAGTGTGGGGCTTCCTCTATCCACTATGGCTCTCCACATGATAGAACTCCAGACTTCATTCATGTGAAGAGCATCCATTGATAAAAGAAGCTCTTCATTGTAGACCTTCACCTTCTACATATGGAAAACAGAGTCTGCATGCTTGTCCTCAAGTGACATCAACTCCATGGTCTCTACTGTTACCATATTCTAGCAAATGTAACTGTCCTGTTTGAAAAAAATGCATTGCCTTTGGATGGGTATATGTGTAAATTGATTGTTTCTCTTCTATGAACTGATTTGAGCAAAAATATTTGTAGAAAATCCCCTTTAGTGCTCTTCACATTCACTTTTCATCACAATCATGTTCAGTACCGAAAATCTAACTTACCCTGACCTTGGTAACAGCCAGAACAGGTAGTAATTGCAGTGCAGTTGTTACTGTCAAAGTTCATAAAGGTTGCACGTGAAATCAATAGTTCATGCTTTTGAGGAGTTTTCAGCCCTGTCAACATACAGCTTCCATCCTGCTACAAGAATGTAGACATTGGCATTATGTTTAAAAAGAACAGTTGTGTAAAATTAAGCTGTGCATTAACATGAATTCATATGATAATGCTATTTATGCTTAAACTAGTTTAAGACAGTTATCTTAATCCATGAAACTCAGTATAGATACTTTTAGATCCTGCCTTTTTCATGAAGATATTGGGACATGGGTAGAAGAGTGAAGACTGCATTTAGTACAGCACCATCAAGTTTGCTCTGGAAACTGCATAAATAAATACTTGCTAAATTTGGTAATAACGTGGAGATGGATATTCTAGGAATCTGAGTATTCATTCATTCACTTATCAAATTTATATGCTGCTCATAATCTCAATTACTCTTGTCCATCCGGCACATCTGTTACATTCCCATTCTTCTACTTCCCTCAAACTCACCATCATTTCTTTCAGTTCACACAAACTTATACAAACTATTCATTCTTCCCTGCTAAGTACTTTTTATTTTTGCTTTTACAATCAGAAATGAAAATAAGAAGTAAAAGAAAAATGACAGAAACTGGACAAGGTTAGAAAAAAGAACTGATGCAGCCTTCATTTACCTTTGTTAAAGGCCTGGGATAAGAGTTTAGGCTTTATAACTGTTCTAAATAACAACAAAGTGAAGGACTTCCTGATTTTAGGGAGAACCTCACTCCAGAGGACAGACACTACTACAGAGAAAGTAGGCTTCTAGGGTTCTGATAGATGGCACTGTTTCATTGAAGGATACCAAAGCATACCCATACACTACTCATTCTGCTATATTCTGGACCAGTTGAAGCTTCTAGGTGTTCTTCAAGGGCAGCCCCATGTACAACACATTGCAGTAGTCAAGCTCTGGTGATCAGAGTGTAGCAACTGGGTAAAGCACCTCCTGATCAAGAGCCTGTTCTCTGGCTCTGGTTATTCATGATATATGTTTTGTGTTTTTAAAACTCTCCATATTTTGCCACAGCTTATCTTTGGATGGTCAGAAAATAAAAGATGTACAAAAAAAAATCAAAAGTTACATTAAAAAAATAGATCTGTAGAAATTACAATTACTTTTAAATTGCTAATAACTATTTAGCAGAAGTACACATATGACTCACATTGAAATTCCACCTATTTTTCCTGTAAATTTGCAGTGGGTGCTGAATCAATGCAAAAAGTAGGAATTTAAAAGAAATAAATAATAATTGGTTAAAAGCATATTTTAAACATAAAAGGGTTGGCTGAATAGAAGGTTTAGCTTTCTTGTTAAATTAATGTCATAAAATTTTAATTGATGTTAAAGAGACATCATTACTAAAGGCTAGAATTACATAAATTAATATGTAAATTATGACAAGAAGATTCTTTATCATGAGATAATCAAAGATAATCACCCCCCTGGGGTGCTGTAAGGAACAAGGCACAGCTGAGCACCTCAAAATCTTTTAACAAGTAAGATACTGAGAACTCAAGAGCTCAGTATCCCGAGACAGCGAAACCAAAGAAAATATTTTATCAGTGCTATAAAAGTTAGCTGCATTCTAATCCTCTACTTATCTCCTATTCCTTTTTTTTTCTGGTTCTCTCTTCGCTCTTCACACTTAAAGCAATCAAAATTTACTCTCTCTTATTCTTAACACTAAAATCTATTTCAAGTTTCAATTTTTACATCCATTAATCTTAGAGGAGATCAACCCTGACTGACTTTTAGAAGGCCAGATCCTGAAGATGAAACTCAAATACTTTGGCCACGTAATGAGAGGAAAGGACTCACTGGAGAAGAGCCTAATGCTGAGAAAAATTGAGGGCAAAAGAAGAAAGGGACGATAGAGAACGAGGTGGCTGGCTGGAGTAACTGAAACAGTAGGCGTGAGCTTAAATGGACTCCAGAAGATGGTAGAGGACAGGAAGGCCTGAAGGAATGTTGTCCATGGGGTCGCGATGGGTCAGACACAACTTCACAACTAACAACAAGTTCCACTTTCCCAACCGTCACATATGCAAAACAATCTTACCTCCCTTGCCTTGAGATATATTTTGGCATGGTGAAATTCCTGGAATATATAGAAAATTAGTTTGAAGAAATCTTGCCATGTGGAATCTTACAATTCCAAGAGAAATATGCTTGCTTCTAGATTTCCATATCCTGGGCTATTTTCACCATATCATTGCCAAGGCAGCATAGTTCAATAAAAATGGAAGATGGGGGTGACAAATAGAGACGGCAAGAGTAACACTATGTAAAAAAATTGTCCTGTTTTTTTTCCCCATTATTTTGATGAAATACAAATTGTTTTTTTGAAATTTCTTTTAAAAGAGAGCTTCCGCTGAGGTAATGATGAACTAGATGTCCTCAAAGGAGTGGAAACAGCTACTCAAAGATAGAGCCCAGAGGACCAATGCTGAACACTGAAATTTCTATGGATAAAAGAGAGATTGCAAAATAGCCCACTTGTTTTCTGGACAGCTGCTTCTCATAAGTAAATGGAAGGAACATATATTTTTACAGTTTTGTTGCAAGTTGAAATGCCATCTATGCTCACAGCCACAATGTAGCCTATATCAGGAGTTCCCTAACTGGGCCCAGTTTGCTGCACATGAGAAGCCAGGCCGCACAAACAAGTGAAGGTCCATCCGTTGGATACAGGCAGCAAGTGAAACCACACCCCATCTGGTCCACATAAAAAGCTCTATCCATGGAACCGGTCCCTGGTACCCAAAAGGTTGGGGGGGGATTGTGCTGGCCTATAAGAACAATAAGCCCAGAAGACATGGGCTTATTGTTCTCAAGCATCCAGGTTATGGTTGTCCCAAAGGTGCTTTTTTCAAAACCCAACTGGACTTTCTTTCTTTTTCCTTGAGGATGTTTTGTTTTTCATTCAAGAAGCTTCTTCAATTCTGATTGCTGGAGAATGGAAGGATTTATATTCCTCACAGTCATCTGGTCATTAGAACTCTTTTTGAAAAAGCACTTTCAGGACAAATCCAATAGACCTAATGTCTTATTTATTTTTGAATTTACCCATTTTACTGATTAAGAGAGATTTTATTTTGCAGCAGGATAAGATTCATTTTTTCCCCTGTATTATAAAAATAAAAGAAATTTTAAAGAGTTTAAGATTACAGAATATCTGGCCAAAATCTTCTCAAAGAGATAATTTAAGAAATTTTAAATGGACAAAGGAAAGGACACTATTCTAAAAAGATTATTTTTCAATGAAAGTGCATTGGAATGAACTGTAATTAACTTAGACAAGTGAATTCAATCTCCAAAGGAATGATTTTTGCTTATTAAAAACTGCAGACAATTGGTGAATTTTACAAAATTTTACCAAAAAAAAGATAACAGTAATATTGTTTGCCTGATGATAACTATGGAGATGCAGATATGGAGATGCAGATATGCATTAACAGCATTACATGAACAGCAAAAGAAAAAAACAAAATAAAAATGTGAGAAGGGATAACTTTGCCTTTTTCCTTTTCTCTTGTTGGAGATATTTTCAATTTAGGATTACAATATAATGGCAAGAGCTTGAAAGGTGGCATGCATGAAGAAAAGAGGGGGTTGTTTGAAGAGTCTGAAGAGAAAGGAATATAAGATTTGCTTCAGAAAACATTTCAGTCAAAGGTCCCCAACCCCAGAGCCTTAGCCTATTCGGAAGTGGGCAGCATGAGTGGCTGGCCATGCATGCGCACAGTACAACTTGCATGAGTAGCAGGCTGGTGGGCCCTTGTGTGCATGCATGCCAAGCCATCACTCATGCAACTGAAGTTGCCCTCATGCGTCTTGCACTTGTGCATGGACTTCCAAGTCGCAAAGTTTGGGGATCTTTGATTTCAGCAATTTAGAATCTCTTGATACTAAGTTGACAGCCTTTGAAAAAAGAATGGATAAAAGTTTTGTAAAGATGAAAAAGGAGGTGAAATAAGAAGTCAGAAAGATGGAAAGCTTTATAAAGCAAATGTCTGGAGATATAAATCAAATTAATGATAAAATGGAAAATCTGGTGATTAAGGCAAAAGTTACAGAGAATTGGAAAGAGTAGTAGACACTCCAATTTGGCTTTACTGGAATTAAAAGAGAAAGAATTCAGTCTGAGATTCAGAACTATTCCAGATATTTCCGATGAAGATATTAAAGAGAAGATTATAAAGCTTTTTATAAAAACTTTTTAAATTGTAAAGAGAAGGATACTGAGGCAGAAATAGATAAACTTTATAGAATAAAGTCAAGATCTGCAACAAGAAGAAATGTTTGAAGGTTTGTTTTGAACCATTTTGTGAGGAAGAACTCTACAGGTTTAGACTGTTCTAAACTTTTGGCTTTATTCTATCATAAGATAGAATATTGACAAAACAAATTCTCTTTAAATGATTTTTAAAAAATCATTATTTGCAAAAAAAATACTCACTTTAGAAAAAAGGATACAAAATGTTGGTTTATGAAACCTTGAGTGAAAAAATTACTTTAGTTGGAACAAAAAACAGCAATAGAAAAAAAAAATTTTGTTTATAAAATCTTCAACTAAAACCAGAACTTCTATTGACTGATGATCATAGTAGATCATGGTTGGGGTGGAGGTTAATTTACATGGGACTGAGACTGTTATATTGGGAATTTATGTCACAAATGAGGATTCTGTAAATGTATAAAAATAATAAAAGTGGGATATAAACAAATAAAATAAAGTTACTTTTTTATAGATGACTTATAGAGAGAGTAATATATTTCTCTTAATGAAAATTTGAGTGGGGATTGGATGAAGTGACTTCTAACAAATGAACAGAACTTCACAGAAAAATGTTTAAATTACTCAAGGTAAATTACCCAAAGTTTTTTTTTTATTTGATGGACAATTTGTTGATGTATGGAGACAGAAAAATGGTAATTCAAGAGAGTATTCTTGAATACTTTCTTTTCTGATAAACATAGAACCTTTTCAAGAATAGATTTGAAATAAATATGATTTGGATTGTTTGTTTACTAAGACTCTCTCAAATCATAACTCTGTGAGGCTGGTTTATGAAAGGAAATTCAGTTCCTGAATTAGTATCCAGAAAACTTGTAGTTTTAATTCTGTTTTCTTGGCTCTTTAACTGTGATTCTTTGAAAAAATTGTAACCTCATACCTTTTCATGGAAGTGACCAATTAGTACACTGTTGACAACAGAAGTGTTTCCAAGACTTTCCACAATGTTGATACCAAAATCTTTGCAGGAAGAGATGTGGAAGTTCCAAAGCTGAAGGTTGCTGGTGCTAATAATCTGATAGAATAATGTTTTAAAATAATATATTAGCATTATTTTAAAGTAATATATTAGCATTGTTTTATTGAAAGTGCTTTCAGGTTAGATAGCACAATGCTAACTACAAAGTCTCTCAGTTTAAAAGAAAATAATAAATCAAGACTACAAAGCTTCATAAGTTAAATTGAATTTTTAAGAAATCATCTAAAATAATGCCAATTCCATTGATTTCGTTTTGCATGTTAGCAGATGACAAAAATTAAAGACTGATATTTCACAAGTTTTGCTGAAAAGACATTCACTATCAGTATTACTATGTTCTCTCTCTAAGCATAATAATGTGCTCTAGGATATAAAAATGAACACAAAACACATTTAATAATTTTAAAAAACCTAACTTCCAGCATTATTTAAAATACAGCAATATGATGCTGCTAATACACAATTTTACCATTTTCTCTTCTTTCTAGCTTTCTTTTTATCTTTTTCTGTTGTTTCTAGGAAAAAAGAATGCATAGTACCTTCACTCCACCTTTGCACTGCCAAGCAGTAAAATTTTGGAATATAACAGGTTCTGTATTGTTTCCCTTTTGAGGGTGATATCCTGGATGTATTAGGAGTCCATACCTATTTATAGCAAAGTAAATGATGATTTCATAAACAACAAAAATAATCTAGGCAGATTTCTATCAGATGACACAGTTGTTTTAACTATATGCATTCTTTATTTGATTTCTATCCCATCATTTGTAGAAGAGCTTAAGATATTAGACATAGTACTTGCTCTTCCTATTTTTCACCACAACAACCCTGTAAGTTCAGGTGGGCTGAGAGAATTTCCATAGTTGAAGGTGGGCTAGAATCTGGGGGGCCCTGTTGCTCCCAAATCGATATCTTAAACACTAAACCACACTAGCACTTGTTGAGTAATTTAGCAATTCTAGCACAACAATGAAGTCCATGGTGTGTATTTGGAGGTGGCAGTTGATGAAATTGAATAAACAATAAACAAAAAAGGCACAATCAGGTGGAAAGTACTTTCTTTCAGGGTAGATAGTTAATCAGCATCCAACATATTAAGGCAGGAAAAATACTCATTTCTAGAATAAGCAAATATCAAAATACTTCAAGAAAAGAGGCAAGAAACTGAATAGCAAGCTTGTTTTTAAATACAAGCATTTCAACTACTGCATAAGGTGTTGAATTAAGACCATTGGAGTAGAGGGAAAAAAGCACTGTGAATACCATCTTGAGCTCTGGAGGAAAGGTGGGATATAACAAATAATTGCATTTGTGATACGTATTTTAGAAAGTTGTTGAAAGTACATATTTAATTAACACAAGAAATGCAATACTTGCAATCCACTTCCAACCACTAAACACATTCAAACTCAAGATGTCAAATCCTGATCTATGCAATCTGCTCCAAAATTACAAGGATTCCCTTATATAGTTCTTTGGTTGAGATTAGTATAGCTTCTTTTTCTCAACCTGTTCATAATGAGAATTTCTGGAAGAATATACTGTGTGTGTGTGTGTGTGTGTGTGTGTTTGTTTGTTTGTGTGTTTGTGTGTTTGTGTGTGTGTACCTTTAAGTGAGTTTTGGACTCCTGATAAATTGCCTGGCTGAGTCCCTGAAGTTTTCTGGGCAAGGATTTTCAGAAGTGGTTTACCATTGCCTCCTTCCTAAGGTTGAGAGAAAGTGACTGGCCAAAGGTCAACCAGCTGACTTCAAGCCTAAAGTGGGACTAGAGCTGACAGTTTCCTGGTTTCTAGCTTGAGCTCTTAACCACAATACCAAATTGAAATGTGTATAATCAAATTAATGTAGATTAGGAGAAAAATAAATAATAATTCATGGCAATTATGCATGACATTTGTTAATGAACTGAAACAATTTCATGAAGGATGGCAAGGACTCTGTGCCAATCTTTACATTGCAAATGTAATATTCCACCCTCCCCCCCCAAAAAAAAGGGAGCAGATTGCAGCAACATGAGAAATATATTGATGCCACATTTCTGCAATGAGTAAAAACATAAGAGATGAAAATATGACAGAATGGTTTAGAATAGAAAAAGACTATATGTAGCTGAAAATGAAATGAATTCTTTACGTTGTCTATGAGAAATGAACCATAGCATATCAATATGTTTGCATCCTGCTGGAGGAAAACCCCATTAAACGTCAGAGAAAGCATTAAACACATTTACCCCAATTAATTATACAGATTTCCCGTGTATGTGCATGTTGTATATCTGATGGCATGTCTGAGGTGTCAAAATAAAATAGGCAGAAAGAGGGGGGGGGAGAAATACCTAGAGCAGGAATGTGCTACATTATTACTGAAGGATATCGCCGGTTCTCCTAATCTTGAAGAAGGAAGGTGAAGAAAGTAACCGTGTCCGGTGCCACACACCATGTTACTCTGCAGAGGAAACAGCAGTTATTAGGACACCTGAGCCAACTCAACAAAGACTGTAAAACACCAAGAACACCAAACAGATGTGTGTCTATAAGTCAGGAGAATTTACCACGGCTAACAACGCTTTGATATCTCTGTCAAATTATTGTTGATATCCATGGAGGTTAAGATAAGGAGGTCTCTCTGACAGTTGAGAGGACACATACAAATGTGCCCCCTTCCCAACTATTCCAAACATTGACATCAAATCCTGGATTTCAGATTCAGTTCTTTTTAATCATGATTTAGATCATTTTTTTAAAAAAATTGTTCCATTTTGTTTCTGCAACATTTTGAACAGTTTTTCATAATGTGGACTTCCTCTATTGTAGCTGCTTTTATTTTCTTCAGGGGCTCGAAGTAGCTTTCTTCCCTCACTTTTTAGCACCAGAACTACCCTGTCATATACAATAGTTAGATTTGGCTGTGGTTAGCCTCAACTCAGCATTATGGTCAGATGGCAACTTGAACATAGAATTAATCAGTACTACTATTTTTCTTATTATACATTATTTTGCATGTTTTTTGGGGTGGGGAGAATAATTGAGTTCTGATTCACATTATACATCAGGAATGAGAATTAAGGTCAGTTCATTTTAAAATACAAACCAAATGGATTCCAGTCTAGATGTACCTGAATATATACCATAAGGAAAGCAATAAGAAAAATCAAAATACAGCATTAATTAATTAATTAAAATACATCATAACAATCCCACAATTAGGTGAGCATCTATCAGCCTACAGCAGGGATGAAATCTAAAAAATTTCCCTACCGGTTCTGTGGGTGTGGCTTATTTTGTGGGCATGGCTTGGAGGTCAG
>JANHFT010009562.1:273224-288955 GCA_032467955.1 Pseudoxenodon macrops
CCACGCCCACCTGAAGCCACACCCATATGACCATCAAGCCACGCCCACAAAATAAGCCACGCCCACAGAACCGGTAGAAAAAAAATTAGATTTCACCCCTGATAAATATCCACAATTCAAATTATAACAACAATACATAGTTAGTGTATATCTTCTTGTCTATATTGTACAATGGTTCAGCTGTATATGTTATTCCCGGATATCCTATTAGTGGCTTTGATAAACGTGTCTCTGAGATGAAAGTATCGCTACTATCAACTGAATTACCGGTATGTAGTAAACTGTTCATTTCAAATATGAAAGCAGATTCATCTGGTTAGGTTTTGCTTAGGTTTTGCAAAGGTAAAATGTGTGATTGGAATAGAACAGAAAGCTTGCTGGTATATTGCTCATTCTTCCTGAACCAGACTAGTTCAAGGGACATGCTAGAATTTCCACTAGCCTTCACTGAGGATCTTCAAAGTAGACATATGATGACAGAAATAACTCAGGACTTAGTATTTTTATGGCAATGAAGAGCCTTCCGAGTTCTTTATATTGGAATATGAAATATCTCTTGCTTCTCCAACATTTAACACAATTTTTGTATTGATTAATTTAAAAAACTCAATCAGTCTAATAAATAGTAATACAAACCTTTTTATTGAAAGTGGTTGGGGAAATGATGAAATAGTGCATGTGAAATTGGCTTTATCTAAAATGTAAATTATATATAATGTCACAATGTTAAGGTACCTTGGAGGGATTTTTTAGCACAGCCCCCTTCCCATGCCAGCATTATTAGTTTCTAGGAATGCCTGAAATGAAAGATTCCTCCAAGAAGGGACAGATCTTATAATTTCTCTCCAGCAGCAGAATAAGGAGATATTCCATTATAAAATAAGGCAACGACTTGACAAGTTAACTGAACTAAGACCAAAGAGGTGGTCAGAAATAAGCATATATGATGTCCAAAGAACTAAACATGCATCAGATAAATAGAATAAAATTAATTTTAAAAGGACCCTTTATAAAAATAATAATTCTTACTTTACACTTACTTTACTTTACACTGTTTTAGAATAAAATACATTTTACACACATCATGTTATCTTTATAACAATCTTGTTATACTAATTCTGTTGATCCTGCTTTAAATTGCTGCAGGGCCAACCAGCCTTACTATTAGGCACATAGTGATAGCTGAGTTGGACAAATGATTCTGGATGTCATGAAAAGGAAGCACATTGTTTATCGTTTAATAAAATATGTATATATTTTTCCTGCTAGAGAAAGATACTTGTGGGAGTTTCTCATAAGTGCCAGAATTAATTATTCAGTTAAAGATATTATATATTGTGACTTGAAGAGAAGGTCACCATTTGTTATTCTACCTCAGGCAGTAAAATGTCTTGGCCTGGCCCTGAATTTCTTAAGAATAAATATTCTTACCCTTATTTCACATATTCTGTAAATGTTGTATATATTTGCGAGGCTACTGATTTCATCTAAATATTTTGATTTAACATAATTGAAGTACGTTGATCCAATGTCCCTTCCCCTGCCTCCAACTCAGCCACCACTCATCACTCAGACAACTAAGCAATCTTAACTTCTATTTTATAGAGTAGAAAGGAAATAAAGATTGCAATCTAAAATTTCATTTGGAAAAATGCAATAAATCAGCACTATTCAAACACAATTTTTTCCTAAAATTAGCATTAAAGTAATCACTAGGAGTCTGCCACACCAAGATACAGTACTTTGGTTCAGCAAAGTATTTGATACATTAACTTATATCAACTTTCCTCAGATTGTTCTTAACTATTACAGCTGCAAAACACTTGGTGCGCTATGTTGTCTGTGTCAGGGGCTCACACAGAGAATCTTGAGTCAAACTTTGCTTAGCTCATGTGAAAGTGATCACTTTCTCTCTCAAATTTTCCATTCACTAATCTTATTGCCCCTTCCCCTAAGTCAGGAGTGTCAAACTCGATTTCATTGAGGGATGCATCAGGGTTGTGTTTGACCTCAGGGGGAGGAGGGAACATGTCTAGAGTGGGCATGGCCTCAGTTTGATGTCACTTGTGTTGGTGGCACCTGTGGTGGCATAAGCACTCTGCCAGCAAAAACGGGCTCCCAAGTTCCATTTTTGGCTGCAACGACCTCCTGCAACCCTCTGCCAGTGAAAAAAGAGCTCCAGAGGGCTGCCTAGGGCCCTCCCAAGCTCACTTTTTGCTGGCAGAGGCACCACGGGTCAGACTTGTGCTGTTTTCAGGGTGGCCCTGTGGGCCAGATCTAAGCATCCCGTGGCCAGATCTGGCCCCCAGGCCTTGAGTTTGACATCCCTGCCCTAAGTGCTTTGAACACTCCTTAATTAGATTCTCTCTTATCTTCATTGTAAAAAAAAAAGACAATACATTTCCAATATTTCCCTCTACATTCAGTATAATCCATTCATTTTTCTGCATATCTTTGAATTTTATCCCATTATCTTAATTGGGAATTTTGACATCTTTTCAGCGATAGATGCTGTAATATTTTGTAACAATTAACACATGCACAGAAAAGTTCAAATGGTGCAAGGTGAGCTCTGTTGGTAGTGGAGGGGAGGTGTGCTTCTTTGCATGCTGCGAAGCAACTTTTGTGTACATCAAAGAAACAAACCTGTGAAGATTTACGGACTTCTCCACAATTGAGCAAAACTCAGCTAAAAGCAAGGGAATAGCAAAGTATCCCTCCAATTAGAGAAAACTCATCCAAAGAAATTAGATACACTCACTTAAATTCTCAATCACTGAAGTCAAGGTAAAAGAAAAAGGACCTCATTTTCTCAGGCTAACAAGAAAAAAAATTTTTTTTTATTGGGGGCAGTTTATGAAGAGCCAATAGTAAGCTGCAACTTATATCATACAATGATGGTGTAAGCTGCTCCAGACCAGGGATATTGTGCAGATGAATTATTTCTCAAAATACAACAATTAAAGAATGTATTTATACCATATACTCAATCTCAGTCAGAATAGAGCCGGCAGGGACCTTGAAGGTCTTCTCGTCCAGCCCCCTGCTCAAGCAGGAGACCCTATACCATTTCAGACAAGTGACTGTCCAATCTGCTCTTGAAAACCTCTAGAGATGAAGCATCTACAACTTCTGGATTCAAGCTGGTTAATTGTCCTCTGTTAGGAAGTTTCTCCTTAGTTCCAGGTTGCTTCTCTCCTTGATTAGTTTCCACCCATTGTTTCTTATCCTACCTACAGATGCTTTGGTAAATAAGTTGACCCTCTCCTCTTTGTGGCAACCTCTCAAATACTGGAATACTGCTATCATGTCACATCTAGTCCTTTTCTCTAGACTAGCCAAATCCTACAACTGTTCTTCATATGTTTTAGTCTACAGGCCTTTAATCATCTTAGTTGCTCCTCTTTGCACTTTTTCCAAAGTCTCAACATTTTTTTTGTAATGTAGTGAGCAAAACTGGATGCAATATTCCAGGTGTGGCCTTACTAAAGCTTTATAAAGCAGTACTAATACTAGAATACTGACACTTAATCTTTATTAATTGTAGAAATAGTCCAGAGTGAAAATGTCATGCTATCAACTGTCTGAATTGTCACAGGTTAATTCACTTTGGTGGATTAACAAAAAAAATAGCACTGTATTTGCAGAAACCTTCCCTGAAATTTTAGTTATTCTCAAATTACTCTGAAGACACCTCCATGTAATTCCAACTCTTTAAAACAAACTGGATTTCTTCCAAAACTTCAAATTGGCACTCATTCCAGCAAAATTTGGCACTAGAAATAAAGATGATCATCTGTAAAGAACTGAGGGATTAAAAGGACTTGAGGGAGAGATGTTTGTTCTGACAGTTTTCAAGACTATGGTCCCACCGTGACCTAAAATACCTTGGAAGCAAAATAATTACTACAGTGTATTCAACAATAGTTAACACATATGACAGCACTATAGGGCGGGGGGAAATTAAGCTATCAACCACAAAGTTTATCTATTACTTAGATTTCTAATGAAAGAAAGGTTGCTAGAGCAAAAATCTAAGAAATTAAATTTATAATTATGTTTTTACCAAAAGATTTACAGCTGGAAATATTCTCAAGTACTAAAAAATGGTTGTTCAGTATAATACCTCAACTATTTAATTCATTTTCTAAATTATTCACTGACCACTGATTGAGAGAACAACATCTCTATAGCAAAAAGACTGTTTATATCAATGATACTAAAATGTTAAAATTTAACATAAGGCCTAAAAATGGACAAAAACAAATGTCTTTGGTTATATAATAAATACTATAACACACACTACTGCTTTATGTTGTACTGTACTAAATGCGTAATAGTAATAGTGGTAAGCTCACTTCATGTCAACAACTCTTTCAGTAACAACCCTGTATCATAACCAGATTTTTTTCCCCTGTCTCTCAGCATGAATGAGCAATCCAAAACCATAAAATAAGTAGAATTGAAGAAAGGGGGGAAAAGAAAAAAAAATGGTAGAGTGTAATACCCAAAAGAAAAAGAAAAAGAAAAAGAATGTAGCTTTATATTTAGTATTTCTAGCATAGATAATCTATCAATAAAGCATAATTATTGTACTTAAATCAATTGTGAAAAGATTTGAGTAAATTTATCTTTCACTATAAAAATTTTCAAATCTATGGTACCTTTTCAATTTTATAAGACAGAGAATGTTTCTATAGTTTTAAGAATCAATGCAATCCAATAAAAGATACATTTTAATTTTCCAACGTTTTTTAATAACAAACACAGCATCCAATAGTATAAACTGGGTCAATTTCATATGTTGCATCCACTTATCGGATCAATTTTTGATGAGTTCCTCATTTAAAAGGAATTTAAAAGTTCCAAGGAGATTCACCAAGTTGAAATTTAAAATCATCTTCAAGACACCCTGTTGTGCTTGGAATATATGATTCAACTTCTGTGGCAAGATTTGTTTATTATTAAATGAAAATATAGAGCATTCTACAAATGTTTTTAATAATCAGTGTGGAATTTGGAAAGAATAAGCCTCTAGCACACATTGATCTGCCAAAAATTATTGGGCATGATACAGATCTACATTGCCACAAATAACTAAATTGTACAAATACACAAAACAATGAACCATTAAAATCATGAAGAAGCACAGAAGACTCAACCCAAAAGTGCATTTTAGCAGCACTTACTTACTCTCCATGATTTGGGCTCTCAAGGATGTTGAATTGATTAATGAGCAGAAAGGAAGGAAGGAAAGGAAGGCATAGAATAGATTGAATATGAGTAAACTGAGATTAATAATATCAAGGTATCTTCAAGACTATTAAAGTTTACCTTTAAGGCTACATGTCATTTTGGAAATTCTGTTCTCTGTCACGTCATCCTTTACCAAGTTCCCAATAACAAAATAGGACAGATTTATATGCAATAGTGCAACAGCGTTTATGCTGATGCTGTCCACTAAAACTCACACGTCAAAACTGTGAAAGTTCTTTCAGACCAGTCTGGATCAATTTTGATAGAAAGGACAAAACTATGGACAAGGCCACCGAGCTAGTTTTCTCTTTGGAAACTTGTCAGGAGAGGTTTTTTAGGCAATACATATGAACAGTGCCAGAGACATTGATAAATTTCCCTTCTGAAACAATCAATAAAAAACCTTCCATCCTGTTCAGGCTTCTATTGTGGACGCAAGGGCCATAATTATATTGTCAAAAATTCAAGTTACCCCAGCTGACTGAGAACCCCTTTAACTGTGACGTTGATTGGCATGCAGTTTATGGGCGGTGTGCCCTGACTGGCAGGGGAGCTGGGTGAAGCCAAAGGCAACTGTGAAAATTCTCAATCTACTCTGACCACCCGAGTGCCAAACTGCCACTCAGAGAGAATTCTGGGAAAACCCAAAGTCATATTAACATATCAAACAGAGAAGCTGACACGTTGTTATTAAACAATCAGACTCAGCCATCATTATGGAACAATTCCTGCAAAATTTACTATTTGAAAGGGAAATAAGTGGGAATTATACTCCATTCTGCTTACTCAGAGACAGTTAAAAATATTTCAAAAGCTTGTTTATGTAATGATTCCAATGTGTGCTTAGGTACAACTATTTCAGAAATACAAAATGTTGTCAAAGAGTTCAGTTTGTTTTATTCTAAAAGCCAAGTTGATCCTAAATTGGCACTTGAATGTGTTTGGATTTGATGTAAGAAGCATGAAGGCACAAAATAACTTTTCTCTTTCCTGTCTTATTTTGAGAGGTGTGTGTGTGTTTCCTCTATGTTCACACTAAATAGTGGATTATATACTTTCATTGAAATTTAATTGTACACAGTACACACAGTGGAATTGTGCTCAGGCTGCATATAATTCTGCAGCAAGCCCAAGATTTGCAGCTTCATTGCTAAAGTATTGAAAACCAAGAAACATTTCCAATAATGTCTCAGGGCCACACTGCTCCCTGTTCTTCAGCTTCCTAACAGCTGTTCTGATTTCCCACTTTCTAGCATCAGCTGAAAACCAATGACTAGAACTATTTTGAAAAGGAAGTCCTATCCGTTGTTGTTGTTTTTAAGTACAAAAGCACAACAAAATATGTTCATTATGGAAACAACTCTAATCTAGACAAATGGTTCTCTTTACCAAGGATTTTGGGGGTTGGGGGGGATGAACACAAACAGACCCAGGTAAAACTAGAGTCAAATACTGCAATCTAGCCCATAAAAGAAATTTTCCTTTTCACTGCTCCAGACCAGCCAAAGCTATACATTCATGGCTGGGAAAGGCTGTCAGGAAGAAGTATAAAACCCTCACCTTATTTCTGTACCGTTCCTGTGCCCTTCCTTTGCTACAGCTCATTGTTGGGACTGGATTAGAGATCTGAACCTGAGTATTTCACAGAGACGTAGTAGAAGGGGAAAATAGGAAAGTAAGAAGTTGTTCATTCTCTCCTTTTGAAATATCAGGTATAGTACATGGGGGGGAGTCAATTTCACAGCATACATTCCCCAGTACTAAAGTCCAACCCAGAGTGCTTATTATAAATCATATAGGTTTTGAAGAAGCCAGTTCTTTTTTATTCCAATTAGCATGCAGCCCTCACCTAACATCAAAACATTCTGTGTATCCTGGAATTTAAAATTCAGAATTCTTGCTAGGGAACAAGAATATCTAGGACAGATGTAGGCAGCTTTGTTCTCTCAAGAACCTGCATGGTATACAGGGTAAGAGCCAAACAACCATTTCTCTTTTTTGCAATCCTATCTCTCTTATTATTTATTAAGCTATTACATTTCTATGCCACCCATCTCACTAATACGGTGACTCTGGGCGGCTTACAATATAATGAAAAGTTGAAAAGTGCTAAACATAATTAAAATTAAAACGAAAAGATTAAAATTTAAGAAACAAGATGAAGGTGAGAACCTTCTCTACCCTGTCGGCCACACCCACATTAGCAGGCCCCTATTGGGAGCCCAGGCCAAGCAGAAAAGCCACGTTTGTATGCTCTTCTGGAAGGCCAAGACTGTGGGGATGGAGCTCGCCCTCTGATGGGAAAATATTTCAGAGGGGCCACAGCAGAAAAGGCTCTTGACCCTAACCTGGATCCTGCCAGCTAAAATTCTTTGGCTGACAGGATCCGAAGTAGGCCCTTTCCACTGAAATGAGGGGGGCAGGTTAATCCCATTAGGATAAAGTGGTTCCTCATATATTCTCCCATATATATTCTTCCATATATATTCATATATTCTCATTCACTTTCTAATAGATCTTTAACTCTCTCTCTCCCTTTCTCAAGTAGCAAACCAAAGAGGAATGAAGGCTCCTTCTCAACTAATTTATTGTGGTGGGCTCTCAATAACCAGCCCACGACCATAGTTTCACTCCGTGTGTTTCTTTTCTAAACTGAGGAAACAAGAACCTCTTGGGCTCCTGAGAAGATTTTATATACCTAAGATCTGTTAGGTATTCACATCCATTTACATTACATTATTTTTGTATTTTGCTAAATATGGCTTTCTGTGACCCCGTTTTTCCTCCATTTCTGTCAGCAGCTGGAATTTACCATGTGAGTTCACTAACAGAAGAAAGCGTCACAACCACAGAAATATGTAAGTAACATCTAATGTAGCCTTAGTTGAACAAACTGATTTTATTGAAAATTAACCCTAAGTTCAGAAATGCTTCAGGGTGTTTTTGTTTGATGTTATTTGGCAGAGTAAGCAATGCAAATCATCTGCCATTTGAACACAAATATTCCCTTCATAGTTAAATAAATCCTAAATAAATTCTTAAAATGTTCACTCCATGCTAAATAAAGCGGGTGATCTCCTACTTCCTATATTTAAAAAAAAGGAATTTCTGATAAGGAAGTGGAACTTTGGGACTCCCAGAATAAATACAGAGAAACATACATTCATTCATGGAGATTCTCTAATGCACATGACAATGATCTTGCAAAGACACACTTTTTTATTTGTCCGTAGGTTGTCTAGAACTGGCAGCACTTTCAAAAAGTAAAAGCAAACTGTGATAGCAAAATCAAGTGACTACAGATTCTTTTGCAGATCCCTGTTTTAACTCTCATCTTGCACTCAAAGCTACTATTGCTATGGGTGGTTCCATCCAGTCAAATGTTCATTATTAACTTGGATGTTGGCATTTTTATTAATACCATTAGATTCAAATCCACTACAAAGTATGTTCCTGATCTACTTCATGGATGGTTAGACAGAACAGCAACAGGGAGTTACAAAAGGAAATCTGTACCCATCAGGTGTGGGTTGTGAATATTTTTGCTGCTGGTTCGCTCAGGGTCACACTGCGTGTGCATGTGTGAAGCGTGAGCACGTGCACACACACAGCAATTTAAAAACTAGCTTCTGCACATGCAGAGAAGCAAAAAATCCAAGATGGCGGCACCAACGGAGACACCAATGGAACTGGCTCCATTACATCACCGTGGAGTTTCTACTGGATAGAACCAGTAGGAACCCACCCATGGTACCCATACTCTAAAGTTACTGTTCTAAAGGAGGAAAAGAGCAAGACTCTGCATCTGTTTCTGATGAGAGGTTACAGTAGAGCTCAGATGGCACATAGGCTGATGGCCAGAGTGGCCAAGAGGAGATGTGGTAGGTACAACTGACATCGTTAACCCAAACGGAGATTGACACACCCATTTCAGATATCATGCCACAGTTTCATGTCAACTATCCATTGAAATTCCCGGGAGGAAAGCATGTCTCAGCAGCTTCCTTTTCCGTTAACCAATGACAGTTTAAACTGATGGGCCTTGAATTTCAGAAATATCTGGAGGGCCACTTGTTTCTTGCTCTGCTCTAAAACTTGCCAGTATGAATTGTGAAAGCTAAGCACTTCTAAATATCTCATTATTTTTTCATTAAACCTGACCCATATTCTCCACAACCATGAATATTATTAAAATGTATATCCATTTGATAGCAAAAAACGTTTCTATATAACTCACCATGCATGGACAGGGTTCCATTTCTCACAGCCAGAAATTTAGCTCCATATGGGAAAAACTCTTCAGAATAGGCACTTCCATGAAGAAGGATACGAGCCATGTCACAGAATGGCTTCCTGGGAGATCCAACCTGAAGGGCTCCTCCATCAGACACAAGGATGGAATGAGCATGAAGTTCCAGGGGACCAGGACCAATAAATGCCAGCTTGCCACCTAAAGTGAGCAACAATAACATTAACTGCAAATAGTCATAAGATGCAATATCATTCACAGAGTAGTAAAGTCTTGATTATTATGATTTTCAGTGAAGAAAGTAAAGTTGGCTTCCTAAAACTGGAGAACACGTTCTCAATGTAACATTAAAAGAAAAAATGCTAGCAAAAAATAAATAAAATGTTCTGATTCTGGGTTCCCTCCCCCCTTTAACTTTAGTTTACTTTCTCCTTCTAATATAAGATCATTTGATCATAGGGTTAATCAAAGGATTGGCCTTTAAAATAATTTTATTTATTACTTTAAACTTTAAGACTAATTAGCTTCTGTATTGTATTCATTCAAGCTTGGAAATTTTGCCGCAATTAAGTTTTAAATTTGAGCTCCTATAGGTAACCCATGTACAAGTCTTCCAAGTTTCCCAGAACATTCCAGAATGATGCCTTTTTGTGATTTACTTCTCTGAAAAAGTAATTCATTTTTACTGGTGTTCCTCTATTTTGCTCCTACTGTTGTTTTCACTGTCAAGCTAATATGACTGATAGTCTATAGATAACTTTGTTTCAGTTTCTGCTCCAACTCTGTTTTCCATTTTCTGGAAAATGTGGCAATCCAGATGCTGGGAAACCAACATGCTAAATAAGATATTTTCCCTTTCAGAAAGTTAATGATTGTTTGCCTATCATTGGCAAGCACACAAAAATATTTCTATTTGCTTAAGAATGTAAGAACCATGCTGAGCAAATTGATTCACAATGAGAATTAAGTAAACTTTCTCTAAATTAGTGTCTCAAAGTAGTTATTCTTAGAGAGGAAGATTCACTCCTTGTCACACTTCAGTAGAAAGATCTTCAAATTTCTTCCTAGCCATACTTGTGAACACACATTTTTTAACATGTACCTAGGGATGGAAGACCTCTGACAACAGCTGACACAGCCAGTGTCAATGCATGTGATAAAGTACAATCATAAATATACTTTTCAAGTGATATTAAAAATCTAATTTCGTTTTTTCCCAGTGGGCACCTTTTTTTCTCACTGTCATTTTTGAAAAATCCAGACATTACTAAAGAGAAAGCTAATGCCCGAGTGATAAAGATATCTGTAAAGTAAGAGAGAAAGAATTGCTATGACAGGTAAAGATTACATTCCAGTCTGTTAAGCTAATTATAACATTTTTCAGAGTTTACAGGCATTTCTATCAAAACAAGTAAATGACATATAATGTGTCTCAACTGCCAGCTTTCTGAACTCATCCCTTTCTGCACTTTATTAATTTATAATAAATATGCAGCTTTTACTCTACAAGGATAATACACAAATACACACAACCTGCTTTCTTTTTTTCATAGCACTTGATCTGTTTCCCATGAGCAGAAAATAATAAATGCTGATTAACCAAAGTATTTGGCTTCAACCTTTCTTACTGTTTATTATGACTACTCAAGAAAGCAAGAAATAACTGTCGAGTTATCCTGAAAAATAAAAATGACCTTTACTTACAGTAATTATGAGTTCTTCCAACCAAACTAAATATATAATTTAAATTCAAATATATCACTTTGGTACAGTAAGAAGAGAGATATAGTATTTTCCATTATCTTTCTTTTTTGAAGGAAGGAGATTAAAAGAAACATTCTAGAACTTCCCAGAATATATCAAATCTAGGCATCATCTCAGAGAAGATTTACCTTGGATTGTAACAGCATTTCATCATTTGATGATAGGGATATAGACCAAGATGAGTTCTCTGCTGCCTAGAATCCATGCAGCATCGATGAAGCCCTACCAGGAAATGCATTAGTATCCCTGGAAAGGCATAGGTACTGGGACAGCAAATTTAACTCTCCCTTCTTCCATTTAGTCTTTGTTTTCTCATTCATGTCATTTTGGCACCCTTGACATAGCAAATATTTATGCTGCTTATAATAACCACAAAATATACACAAAGTATATCATCAGGCAACTGCAATGCCTTTTTAGTTCTACCGAAAGTTTAGCCAAATTAACCTGCCTGTCTTTCTTTCTTTCTTTCTTTCTTTCTTTCTTTCTTTCTTTCTCAAGAAGGAAAAAAACCCACTTTTAAAATTTTGCTTTTAAAAATCCATTGTATAGCACAAGATGAAGAGATGAGATGAGGCAGTCTCTCTCTAAGGGAATGTAGCCCAAGAAAAGGTTCTTCTGTATAGAAGGATTATAGAAGATCTATGGATCATAAGAGTCAGGACTTCCATCAGATATCCATGGAAATGGTATCTGAATATAAACTCTTTGGAATAATTGAAAAGAGAGAGGAATGGAAAGAGAAGCCAAACAATGTAATTTAGACGTGAAATTCCTATGAAATATTCAGCATGTCATTCCTATAAATTCTTATTTATATGACTTTATAAATCTAGTTAGGGGAATTTCAGAGAAAATAAAAATAATCAAGGAACCACAAAGACCACTCCCACCAACACAAACAGGGCAAGCCACTGGAATATGAAATGAGAGCAACCCCCTCCCTCCGTTCTCGCACTGATGATGTTTCCTAGTTTGGTAATGAAATGTATACAAAAACAAACAAACCCCAAGCTCAGACAGCACCAAGGACCTCAAAGTAAAGACAACATGATGAAAAATTGTCTACCAACCTATGAAAGCATCACACATTTCTCATTAGAAATACCAGCGCACCGCCAGCCGGTCTAACATTGTACCCTAGTTGAAGATAGTCCCTATAAAGTCTTGCATTACAATGAGTCAAAGTGTTTTTTTTCTCCAATCAATCACACATTCATAATGCAATAACAGTATCAATTCCAGTTCCCAATTCATCAAGCATTTAAATGGGTGCTGCATTTTTAATATGCTAGTGTTCTCTCATTAGGATTAATGAAACTCAATGTGTGCTTAAAGTCAAGCAGCGTATGAAAGCACTTTTCTGGATCAAAGCCTTCTTCCCACTCAGAGTTGCATGGAGGCAGCTGCTTGAGCGTTCTCAGTCAGAAATAAACTCCCCAAACTGATGCCGATGCTGCTTGGCCATCTGCATGTGTGCCCATCTGTTCTGATGGCATGTGCTCTCCTGCAAGCTGCTTGGACTCTTCCCTGAGAGGGCCAGTGCCAAGCAATGGTGATTTAATCAGCAGCTTGAATAGAGCATCTTGTTTGGAGGAAAAGTGCTCCACGTGAACCAAGCTGAAGCAGCATTGTGTTCCTGCCCTTCATCAATTGTGGCTAGGCTTGCCAAAGAAAGCAAGTGCCAGAGTAGAAGGCAGGTTATGACCATTGCATGCAGGCATTTATGGATGGCAGGATCAGCAGCAACGGTAACAGCTGCCGTGGAAACCTATTTTTACTCATGGGGACTTTTTTACAGACTTCAGAGAGACAGAAAGTCAAATGAGACCAGTTGATCACTTCCTTGATTAATGGAGCTACGAGATCTAGTCGCATTTTGAAGTGGAAGCATGGAGACTTAAAGTGACAAAAAGACAATAGAGCAGTGATGGCGAACTTTTTCAAACTGGAATGCACGTGCAGGTGATCGCACTGAAGCACCAGAAACCTGAAAACCAACTGGCCGGCACCCACATGTCTGTTGTTTGGGCTTTTTCGGACCAAAAATGACCAAAAAGACAGCCCAAAAAAGGCACTCCAGAAACCAGAAGAGCAACTGGCGACAGCACACGTGCCCACAGAGAGGGCTCTGCGTGACACCTCTGGCACGTGAGCCTTAAGTTCACCATCACAGCAATGGAGCAAATGGAAGCCACAGTCCCAGCAATAGGTCCATTTTGTGACCATCATACATTCTGCATTTAGAAGCATGCCACGACTATTTTAAAACAGTGCCAAATACAATTAAGACAAATGGTGGTAATAGCTCAACCAAACCTGATCTTGAAACCATTTCGCTTTTCAGATCAAAGTTGACATGAGTATTTCCATAACTTATAGGACTTTTTTGTGTGGTGTCCTGAAGAATATGAATACAATACAGCTATATATAATAATATTGATATAGTTTGGCAACTAAAGAGAGGAAGTAAAAATTCTGTCCCGGGCTGCAGTTTATTTCCAAACAGCTGCAGATGAAGACAAAAGAGCTCACTTCAATGATGATTTCATTTATTAAAATATCCCCATCTTAAAATAATAGAGGGGGAAGCAACTTACATGCACAAACTCCTGCCAAATTCTGACCCATCACAGTTTCTCCATTACGAGTTAAGGCATCAGAGGCAATAAGATAGCAGTTCCTTCCATATGCATTTCTCTATGTATTATTATCCACTGTTTTGATCTGCTGCAGTGTTATTATCTGCAACTTTTTTTTAAAGGTAGGCTAAAAGGTTTTATTATTCTTTCAAGCTCAAATGAAACCCTTCTAAGGCAATGAACAGCATTGCTTTTCCATAAAAGTAAATGAACTAGCAAGACACTGCGCAGCCTTTCTGCTAGGCTAGAGTCGGCCTGCCTGTAGCACAGCTTCCATTCTCATGGATTGGCACCCCACTTTTGTTTATGAAAGTTAAATCTCTCAGTATGGGGCAAGGGTGGATGTTGTGACTTCAGCAATGCCCCATTTGGTGCACAGCCTGCTACTTGACACACTGCCAGTGGCGAGGCTCATTTTGAACTGCATTATGATAATGTTTTATAGGACAATTTGTGAGCTAGCTCAGATTGTGGCTCATTTGAATATCTGTGGCCCAATTGCTAGTACATCTTCCTTTGTCTCCTCTCTCCTTCCCTGTATCTCCCCCATCACCACTCCAGGCTCCCTTTGTTATTTGCTTAGGTAATAACTATTGCCAAGTGGGAGGTACTACAACCATATTTTAAGAAGTAGAAGCAGGTTAGTTGAAAAGTCCACCATCCTAATTTAAAACAGTTTTGAATACCTCTGCTTCTAAAGGAAGCTTCATTGTAAGTTTGCTAAATACCAGTAGATTTACTTCAGAATACAAAAAGGGACTCTCCATTATGGAATTAAAAAGAAGCATATGAAGTGGATTCTTGAACTTATTTAGCCTGAAACGAAGACTGTTTCAGAAATCCATTCCTGCATTCCTAAGGCCATTTTTTTCACTTGACTGTGTTCAAAAGGCTATTTTCAATGAGTAGATAAGGCAAGCTTTCCTGGGTTCACATGGCTATATCATCCAAATAATACCATCTGAAAAATGTGTTTTACATATCTTTCAGAAAGCCAATAAAAAATATATTACCTCTCTCATGAACCATTATGTATTCCTAAAGTTAACAGTGCAAAGCACTTAAATATTTCCTCCATTATACAAAATTCTTATCAAGGCATACTTGGAAATTCTTAATGGAAGGAGGAACATGCCCCACTGCAACGAGGGTATTGATGTATTTTAATGTTTTACTGATATAGCAATTATTATCCAAATAACGTTACTAAAGAATTGTACATCTGTGCCTAAGAAGACATCAGCAGACCCCAGCTAGTCCCCCTGAAATGCAGGGGCAATTTTCAAATACAGAAATATAGAAAAGGGGATTTGCTGCTGTTAAATGAGTTTAACAAAACAGCAGAGCGGGATTGAATATTAAAAGGTTATTTGTAAAAACAAAGTAATAGGGGTTGGCAAGTACTACATAACCAACCATTTGGAATGATCTTACACTGGATTTCCTACACATGGCAGACAAATGCTCTTAAACATCTGCAAGGTCCTCTCCAATTTTATGGATTCAACACATCTGTATTCAACACATAGGCTTTAAACTGGAACATACATTAATTAAGGTCACAAGTTCACAAACTGGAAAGTGTTGTCTTCCCTTCTTCCAGCTCTATTCCATCTTTCCTCCTACACCAGGAGGGGACAGCAAGACTCTAGTGCAGAGGTGTGTGTCACATAATGTAACAACCAGTTCGTCCAGCACTGGAAATGTCTGCATGCCTTCTGCGCATACACACAGCTCCAAAAACATAGACTAGACTAGACTAGACTAGACTAGACTAGACTAGACTAGAATAGAATAGAATAGAATAGAATAGAATAGA
>JANHFT010009563.1:0-13620 GCA_032467955.1 Pseudoxenodon macrops
AAAAGCCCAATTGGGCTTAATATCGGGACAGGTCGTATTTTCGGGGAAACACGGTACCATTCTCTCTTTATAATTCTTTATCATTTCTTCCATTAATTCATTTAAACATAAATAACAGTTTTTTGTGCCATGTATTTTTTATCCCCTACTGAGTTACTAATACTTAATATTTTGAAAATTACTAATTATTCCACCATAATGTCAATATTCCAAATGTCTAGGACTGCTAATAAGGCCAAATATTAACACGTTTTAATAAATCCTGGAAATATATCTCAAAATCCCCACAATTTCTAATCCTTAAAAGTTTAAATTCACATTACACTTTAACACACTATTAATATTAATAATACAATTAGATTACCTAATCTTAAATTTCCACCTACTAAGCTTATCTTATTTATAATTATAATAGATTCTATTATCAGTTAATAAATATGCTACTATTTTCTCTATTTCTATTTTCTATTTTTCCTTTTTATTAATATATTTTATCATTATCCATCATCTCTTAACCTTTTTGGAGTTCCATCATTTATTGACTTTTTAATCACCCTTTTATTTATTTCTCTTGGAGTTTTATAACTCCTTTTGATATTTTTATACCTACTGAACATTCCCTTCGGGTGGCCCTTTGTCTCTTTCTGCTGTATTATTTGAACACCCATGAGTAAGATTTTCTCTTTACATTTTCCACTGTATTGTTCTTTATTGTTTCATACATGTTTTTGAGCATCAACATTAATTCTTAATTTGCCTCTATTATCCCCTGTAGATTCATTTTGTAACAATTTAATAACGATTACTCAGTATACCTCTTTGGTTCCAACGTCTCAATATTTAAAAACTCCAACTTAATAAAATTCAATCAATCCCATATGCCTCCAAATCCCCTAAATTTATAATCTTTAAAATTATTTAGTAGTTTACGGCCTTGTGATTTTCCAATTACATATCTTCCCAATTGTCCAAATGTTAAAGTGTTATTTAACTTTTCTTCTTTCCTCTTCTATCATCTTTCTTCTTTTGCCTCATAGAATGTTCTGTCAAATAGTTTAATAATCCAAAGTCAAATTAATCCACTAGGTTCCTCCAATCTTTCAAATCCATAATCCAATAGCCAGTTTCAATAAAGTTTAGTTATTTGCAATTTAGTTCATCTTAGACATCTTCAAGAGGAAAAAGAAACCCATTAGGTATTTTCAAAATATCCAAATTGTCTTTTAGAATAGAGTCAAGGTTAGGCCACCTTCCAGGTGTTATTTACTTGCTTCTACATTGTGTATTAGACTTTATGTGAACTGGACCTCACTTTCACTAAGAGTACTGATGCTGTAGTGCTCCTCTTCTTCCAGTAGATGGCTCTCCTGCTCCTGTCCAACATTAAACAGTATGTCAAAAACAGCTGATTAGCCAATAAGTCCAGGGGGCTTAAAAATACAAATAAGCAAGACAAAAATCACCTTTCAAATTGTTTCAAGTTTTTTTCTAGGCTTTCTGTATTTTAAAGCTTCCCTTGGGGATTTCTTTCGCCTCTTAATTTTCAGTCTTTAATCTTCTCAGTGTGCTCTGTTCACAAACCACTCCGGCACAAATCTTATGGTCCCGGTTGTCCCACTTGTGACTACCGAAAATGGCTGTCATCCCTGTCAAGGGAGAGCTTGCTTTGGACCTAATGAGGAAATTGTGAGTTCCTCTTGATCCACAAAGTGCCTCTCCTTTCTTCGCTGCCTCTACAAGGCGGCTTTGACCCCATAGGGCCTCCCTACAGCGGGTTCCAGAACCCGACTGTGTGGGTTCATGAAGTTTGAATGGTAATCTGAGTTTATTCTTTGCTTACAAATCCCAGGACTTTTAAATGTTAACAAGACTGCAGCTGATTTTATTTGCAAGAACAATCAAGTAAGAGTGAAGGGATGCTATGCTGCAGCAGACAAATCATTTCATAGTAAGCCAAGACTCCATGGCTGTTTGACTGCAAACACATGACTATTTCTGTGCTAATTTGTTTAAAAAATTACCTTCATTATAGGAAGATGTCCTCGGGCCACCTCCTGATAATGAAGATGTAGTCAATGATTTTGATATTGAAGAGGAAGTTGTTGAAGTAGAAAATCGGTGAGTCACAGAGTAATAAGTGAATGACTAGCTAAAGAAACTACAGCTATATGATGCTTATATTATTTGTGTTTAGGGAGGAGAATCTGCTGAAAATCTCCCGCAGAGTTAAGGAGTACAAAATAGAAATACTGAATCCTCCAAGAGAAGGGAAGAAATTGTTGGTCCTTGATGTTGACTACACATTGTTTGGTAAGTCATTAACCTTAGGTTGAAACTGTTACTTACTGTTTAATGTTGTATATCTTGATTGTATATTACTTTTATTGTATACTTTATAGCTCTTACAGTATAGTTTACAACAGCGGTGTCAAACTCCATTTCATTGAGAGCCGCATCAGGATTATGTTTGACCTCGGGGGGGCTGGCGGGCCATGGCCAACGTGGGCATGGCCAGCTCAACGTCACTCATGTCAGGGGCACCTATGGAGTCTTAAGCGTTTTGCCAGTGAAAACGGGCTCCCGAGCTCCATTTTTGGTTGTGATGGTCTCCTGCAACCCTCTGCTCACAAAAACAGAGCTTGCCATGGTTGCCTGTGGCTCTCCTGACTCAGTTTTCGCTGGTAGAGGCACCCCGGGCCGGTCCTTCACAGATTGCAGGGCGGCCGCATGGGCCAGATTTAAGCACCCCGTGGGCCGGATCTGACCCCTGGGCCTTGAGTTTGACACTCCTGGTTTACAACAATAATTACTATGTCTCAAATAGTAATAGTTTGAATAGTAGCAGGCATATCATGGTAACAGCATAAAACCATAAGACAGTAAGCAACATGATGCAAACTTTTTAAGCATCTTTTGAAAAACCACCAGTGAGGGGAATATGAACATTTAAGTGAAATAATTTCAATAAGTCAAGTTGATTATGAAAATATTTCATTCCCTGTTACCTGCTAATCCAATGGCCCTTAATCCCCATCTGTAAAATATGTTCTCTAAGGCTAATTGTATGGTATACATATGGTTAGTTTTTGGTAAATATATGAGTCAAGGCTTTAAAGATGAAATGCTGAACATGAAAGCAAGCAAGCAGTCAATTGGTTGCAGTCATATTTTTTAAATGTATGCTTACTGTTTATAACGCAGGGGGAAAACACTGATAACAGTAATTTAATATAAAACATTTCATATCACAGTAAGCATTATAATTCTCTGTGAGATAGCTTTGATTAAGCAATATTTAAATTCAGATGTAAACAAAAATCTGAAATCAATAGGTCAGTTGAAATAATGTCGTGGTTCCAGGTAATCAAAGTTTAGCTCCCTATTTTAGATGTAACAGAGATAGAACCTAAACCAGTGATGGCGAACCTTTTAAGCACCGAAGTGCCAAAAAGGGAGCACTTTGGGTGCACTTGTCGGGGCCACAACCAGGAAGAGGAGCTGCCCAGGGCGCATGCACACACCAGATAAGATACTTGTGGTTTCCAGCGTGCACATGCACAAGGGCCAGCAAGTCTTCCGGTTACTGCCCAGCTTGAAAGACTTTTTTGGTACTTTTATTCCAAGCTGTGCAGCTTTAGCTCATAGTGAGGAACTGCATGTAGTGTGGCTTTAAGTAGTCCACATGGGAAACTTTAGTCACAGTGAGAGTGCTCCAGGTTTGGTGGCATCAGCACGTGCTGCAGGATCCATGGAACTGATGGTTTCTATGCATATAGTTCCGCATTTTGATGCAATATTTGGAGCAGTATACCTTTCAAATAAATTAAAATTCTACCTATCAGCTGGTATGGAGGTAAGCGATTGGAATTTTTCCTCCTTTCCCTTCTCTGCAAAGCTCTGATTTGTAGTGTTTTAGGCTTAAAAAACAAACAAACCTGCAACTAGCTTAGGTCAGAATGTCAATCTATGGGGATGATGTTCAAAGAAAATTTTAACAGAGTCAAATGAAACGGACAACTTTCTTTTCAGATCACAGGTCATGTGCAGAAACGGGAATTGAGCTGATGAGGCCCTACCTTCATGAGTTTCTGACCTCTGCTTATGAAGATTATGATATCGTAATTTGGTGTAAGTCATTTACTTCACAAACAGAAATGATTTTATTACCTGCCATTTTTATTTGCAATGCATGAGTCTGATGATACGTATTGAAGCTTATGTTTCCATCCTTTTTGGTGTTCAGTCTTTTTGTTACCTTTAATCCTGTTTAATTTTGGGCAGTTGGGCAAACTATGTTGACGAAAAATACAGCTGTTCCTAGGGGGGAAAAGAAATTAGAAATCCCTTTAGAAAGTAAACCAGAATTACTGCACTTTGCCCAAGACATTGGGAATGATACATTATTCTTCATTGGCAGATTCCCTGTGCCTTATCATTCCTTATTACAAACTGCTTTGAAAGCTTCCCTTGATCTCCAAGGAGCATAGTTGCTCTGGTGGGAGAGCAAGAAAAAGGTGACGGTGGGAATCCTTTTTTTTCTAAAAATGTGCAGTTTTTAGATGGTTCTATGAATCTAGACCATGAGGCATCACTCTCAGCACTAGTTATTGTGTCATTTATCTATTATTCTCTTGGTGTTCATGTTTTATAAAATTATGTCTTAAGCTTCCTCCTGATTTATATTAAAGTGAATGTTATTAAAGTGAATGGACAATAGAACAAGTCTATACTTCACATATACCCTTTGGATTGCTTCTATATTTATTCATACCTTCATTTATTCATAGATGGTGGTATTATATGTTTTCTATTTCTATCGACAATCAAATGGCTTCTAGCTAGGAGTTTTGATACTTCTTCCAATATATCTGAGTAGTACCAGGTTGAGGGAAGCTTTCTTAGAAATATCCAGAATCATCAAATAAGTAGAACTTTAGCTGCAGGGATGCACAGTTCCTTCTTAATAACTGGTGGGCAAACCCATATGGGCCACCCATAGGTAGGGTGATTTCTTAATAATAAAAGCTAAATTTAAAAATATCAAAATAATTACCCTTATTTTAAAACATAACTTTTCATTTTATAATCTCTTTTTCTACTTCAGCTGCGACTAATATGAAATGGATTGAAGCTAAAATGAAAGTAAGTATTCCATATGCCTTTTTCTTTCTAATGTTCTATTTAGATTGTTTAGAATTTGCGTGGTTTTTTTAAAATGATCTATTCACAAAATTCTAAATCTACTTTAAATTAGAATACCGAATTCTGGTGTTGATAAACCGACTAAAAGTACATCCATTGGCTTGGATCCTTACATTTTCACAAATAAAGTATTTTAATTCTGCAGATGGGAAGTTCCTGCAAATAAATGGACAAGGAGTTCACTTTTCACCAATTCTCTATTTATGCCTTAGAAATATCCTTGTTGTTTGAACTATTTGGAAGGTGGTCTTGTGAGCTGTAGAGGAGCAAAGAAATTGACAAAAATGAACCCTCTTTTTAACCACAGAGCCTCAATTCAGTCAGATTATTTTCTGAATAAAAAGGAACTGCTTTCTGGGGAGTTAAATTCTCAATCCAGGTCATTGGGGAACTTTTTTTAGGAGAGTTCATGGGATTGTTACTTCTCATATATTTCCTAGTAAAGATTAGCAGTCGATGTACTCTCATATGTTGGCCTATGGTTAAATGCCAAAATAGCAGCAGTTTGAGTTAAATCTGTAGGAATCTAATAACTGCTCACCACCAGTTCCTGAAATCATTCCATATTTTTTTCCTCTAGACCAGATATTTCCCAATAGATTCCTCAAGCCTAGCCTTAGACATAGTTCCCAGAGAAACATTTCCATATATACATCTGAAGAATGGGGAAAATAACAAGAATAATGTCCTTTTCGTTGCTGTGCCCATTTTTCAGCCCAGATGGCTTCTCACTCACCATATTACATAATGTATTTGGCAGAACTTCATGGAATCCACCACATAATTTTCCAGAGGTCCTAATTCAGACAAAGCCGAGCTAAATCACTCTAGCTTGTCACTTACTCAGCTCTTCACAGACTATATGTAAAAAGCCTAAACCTATTTCTATTCCTGCAGCCTGTTTGGAACTATAGGAATAATACAGCTGTGTTTGCAGACCACAATCAATGGCTATGGATTGGTGCACTGGAAGTTCTGGAGATAGGATGTATGGACAGCTTTAGACACTGCCAATAAAAATAGGAGAATTTTGTTTTATTTACTTTCACAAATTGTGCTGGGATACCTGCATATAGCCGTGATAGAAAATCTGTCCTATTTTTAATCTTAACAATTAACAGTTTGTGAATCAGGAAGAAAAGAAGGTATTTTACTTAAATTAGATCAGTCCACTATAGCGTCTCTCTGTGAAAGAGATGGGCAATTCTTAAATATGACAATTAGTTTAGGTGATAATAGTAGTTGCAGAAGAATCAAAAGCTACTTTTAATCAGTTTATCTTACTTTAAAACTATCATAACTTTGTGTAATACTTAATACACTTGTTCATAAGATTTGTGTTTGTATCGTTGAACATTCTTAGCTTTTGAATGCACTGAGCACATCTATGTAAACATGGGTAGCATTTTTATATAAAAATACACAGTATATAACCAAGCCCAAAGAACTGCTAGGTGTTTTGGCATCCCATTTCTGAAGCCAAGCACGTTTTCAAGCATTTCCCATCAAAACATGGTCTCTGACTTGACAATAGTAGTCATTCCAACTCGGTGCAAAAATGAAGCTGCTCTTTTTGTATGTAGAAAGTTTCATTGTCTCTTGCAAATAGTTCATTACACACAAAAGATGGGAAGCTGCTCAAACATGTTGATTAAAAAAAATGTAACTGGCCTGTTAAAGCACCTGTTTCTTTGAACATTGGAATGGCCTTTTCTAGAGTAATCTTTTTACATTTCCTTTCAAAATGTGCCTATAAATAACCTGATCAATAAAAATAAAATGAAGAGTGTCTTCTGTTGACTATGATAACTTAGTAAAGCAGCCAATTCTGTTCCTTTCATTGACTGCAATGCCACAACTTGTAGGTACAAATTGGGCAGCCTATAATTTTTTATAAACAAACAAACAAGGCCTTCCGACCCTAACCCTTCACAGTCTCTTTCAAGAGAGGAGTGGGCATTTATTTTAACATGTTTTAGCTAGCTTTTTTTAAATCCCTCTTATTTGTTAGGCAAATTGTTCTGGTTTGTAAATTACAGCAGAAATTTCAATCGTTGTTCTTTTTGCATTTCAGGAGCTCGGAGTAAGCACCAATGCAAACTACAAGATAACCTTCATGTTGGATAGTGCTGCCATGATAACTGTGCACACTCCAAGGCGAGGCTTAATTGATGTATGAGCAATTACTTTTCTATAGAGGGGATGTTTTCTCAACATTTAGATGTCTATTTATTTATGTAGTCTATTTATTTATTTTATAAAATGTGGATTAAGCACCCAATGACTCCCAATCAAACCTTTTTCCATCAGTAGTATGTCTGAAAGATTATTGTATGCAATCCTCAGGGATTAGACTGCATAGTTCAGTTATTAGTATCTCCAAAGTGGGAACTCCACAATAAAATGATCTAAGGAGCAATAGTTTTAAATGATTGAAGTATTCAATACAAATGTACACTTTTAAGGACTGTGCAATTTGTCTTGTCTGCTTGAGGCATCTGGATTGCAGTATATCTCTTGTAGAAAGGGAGGGAGATGCTTGAACAACTTTAAAACGTGAGACAAGCTGCAGTTAATTCTCAAATTTCCCAATTTAATGCTGTGAGGAATTACAGAGTTGGAGATCTTATCATCACATATTTCATTTTAAGGATCACTTTGGAATAAATTCTATTAAATTCAGTGATATGTATTGTAAGATAGTGAGAAGACGATTGCAGGCTTAAGATTCCTAAAGTTGTTTAACTCAGCAATTTTACTTGATTTTCTTTTAACTTTGCTGCTATAGGTGAAACCTCTAGGAGTTATATGGGGCAAATTTTCAGAGTTTTACAACAAGAAAAATACTATTATGTTTGATGACATTGGTCGTAATTTTCTGATGAACCCACAGAATGGACTAAAGGTAATTTTTTTTTATTTAGAAAAAAATATCAGCTGGCTGGATAAGGTAAACTCGGGTAGATTTACATTTGAACTGTTTTGATGCTTTCATTGGAACCAGTCTTTGATCCTATCAGCATTGTTGCTACTAGGAGAGCTGCTTCCATTTTTTTTCATGCCAAGATCTACATAAATCCCTCTATTATTAAAACAACAGTATGGGGACATTGGTTCTGTTCCGAGCCTTAATGGCTAAGTATATCCCAGTGATGGCTAACCTTTACCGGATTGAGTGCCCAAAGTGTACATGCGTGCACACCCCCAAAATGCAATGTGCATGCACCCCCTGCATGTGCCCCCCCCCCGCATGCATGTGTAGCAGAGACCTGAAGACCAGCAGGCTGGCAGGAGGCGCTTGCATGCGTTGCAACGCTGAGCTGGGGTGACAGCTCACGTGCCCACAGAGAGGGAGCTGTGTGGCACCTCTGGCATGTGTGCCATAGGTCTGCCATCATGGTTATATCCAATCTGATATTTGAAAGAAAGACTTGAGTGAACTGGATCTCCATGATCCTATTCTAGCACCTTAGCCACTGACATCACACTGCCTGTCTACTTACAATAATCTCACCAGCTCTTTTAGAACTTGTGTAACTACTTCTGAGTAAAGCAACGCTGTACTTTACTTCTAACTTTTGGGTACAGAATGTGGTAAAAACCGTTTTGGTGCTAGCAGTGATGCAATTCTTTAAAGTGCTCTTTTTCCCCCAGCTGTAGAAACTATGGCAGGTACTCCTGGTGGGCAGTAGCTAGTTTGGAGGAAGGCTTGGGGGATTTTAACAAAACACTATGTTAGGTATGTTAAACCTATTTAATGCAAATAGCAACAAGAAAAATCACACAACTTTTAAAATTGCAGATCTGTTTCTTCCCATCCTCAAATTTGACAGGACTTTAGGAAGATGTTTTACTTGGCTGTCATGATGCAAGCTAGTATTGCCTTCCTAATCTCTCTAGTTTTGGGAAAATATAGCCAATGAATGGATATAACCTTAAAATCAGTGATCATATGGAGAGAAATTTGATAGAGCACCACACTGCCAGAATAATATCAGTGTTTCCTTCTGGGGGGGGAAAAACAAGCAGTGTCATTGACAGCAAGACAAATTGTGAGTGACTGCTTATGGGAATGTTGCTGTAGGAGGAATCGAGACCAGATGTTTTAGTAGATACAGCAAATTTTAATTAGCTGTTCCATAGAGCATTAATTTATTGTCATAAACATGACAAGTGGCTGGGATAAGTTTTATAATCCTCTTAGAAGGACATGGAACCTGGTGGAAACCATTGCAACAAAGGTAATAATAGTTGCTATTCCAGTTAATTTTTGTTCTTTGCAATTAAACATACTGTACATGGTGTACTTTTCCCCCCCTCCTGAGTCATAGACTGTCAGGTTTAGGGAGAAGCCAAACCTGCATTTATATAATTTGGTAGAGCAAGTATTTTCAATACACAATTCTGTACCATCTCAAGCTGCCCGTGAGGATTATCCAGAAGCTCCGGCTAGTCCAGAATGTGGTAGCACAGGCAGCGTTGGGTTTCTCACAGTATTATCATGTGACCCCCACTGCTTTGCAAGCTATACTGGTTACCAGCCAGCTTCCAGGTGAATTCAAGGTACTTCAAGGCTCTCTTAACATAGGGCCAGGCTAGCTGAGAGATTTCCAATCTCCAATTGTTGGTGTGCCCATCCAGTATGGCTCTTGATCTCATCAATTAAATGGCATCATCTTGTGTCATCTTCTCTGTTCCAATGCCTGCCTTCTGAAACAACATACCCCCTCCCAAAGTTCATAATGACTCCCATCATAGTAACATTCAATTGAGACAAGTTGACATGAGGTTATTTTACTCATTATAATAGAAGAGAATATACATAGCTCACAGTTGAGCTGTGGAGTCTTTGGTACTCTCTGAGCTTCATTCAGAAGGGGGAAACCTCATGCTCACTAGCACTGGTGAAATTAACCTAATCATGTAACCAAACACCTGCAACAAACAACCAGGCTCAGAGAACACCAAAGACTTCATTCTCTCATTGGGGGCTTGCATATATTTGATTGGAAAGAAAATAGTGTACTATACTGTAGCTCTGCTACAATCTGATGACTGTACACTGGAGGGCAGTCTTACTCTCTAGCAACAAGTCAGAGTAGCCAATGTTCTCTGTGAGAATGATGCAGAATGGAAAGCTGGTAAAGTTAAAAAAACTAAGTTAAGTTTATTTCTGGAATGAGCTTGCAGTAAGGGATTACATTTGAACAATAGTCCATGCAGTACTGTTTTTGTGTTTCTTTATCTGACATGCAATTGTATTTTCAGTTCAATACATAGAGGCAATTATTTACACTAGTTTAGCTGGTATGGATAGTATGGGTGTTGCTCAACGTATCTAGCTGATGTAAGTTCTCAAATGTAGAATGGCAGGCTTCTGTACTCCCACACGCAAAACCTAGTGGCAAAACCTTTTTTTTATGGCAAATACAGTTTTTGTTAGAAAGGTTCAATCAAAGTCTCATGTGAAAGGAAATTATTCTTGCTCTCAAGTTCAGTTGCAATATGCTGCCTCACGGCTAATTTAAGTGTGTGTACAGTATTAGTAAATATACATATATATATATATTATGCATCTGCCTGGATCTTTTGAGTTGCTGCATGGATATGACGAGTACACAGGAGCATATCCAAGGTCCTTTGCACAGGATACTCAGGATTTGTTGATCGTAGTGAGAGAGTAAGAGATCATTATGATCTGAGGTGGGAGGTTGGAGATTGGCTGAATTTAAACTGTGCCACTGATCAGCTAAGACTGATCTACGAGATTAGGCTGCAAATAGACCATCCACCATGTTAGTATACTCTTTATGTAATTAACCCCCATTTTATTTTTTGGTCAACAGATAAAACCCTTCATGAAGGCACATTTAAACAGAGATAAAGATAAAGAGCTTTTAAAACTTACACAGTATCTCAAGGAAATAGCAAAATTAGATGACTTTTTGGAGTTGAACCACAAACACTGGGAAAGGTAAAGATTATGTAATTTGATATATAAGTGAATTAGGAATGGTCATGAGATGTGTGTTGCCTTAAAATTGTTAGAGGAGTTGCATCTTTGGCCATGAAGTAAAGTGCACTTGTGTTTGTTATTTAGAATTCACATTCAAATGTTTAGGGAAATGGAAAAAAAGTCAGTCACATGTTCTGCAACCAGATCCACATCTTTTTCTTTCCCTGGTTGAATGGAACAATTTGAAGGGAACTTGTAGGTATGCTGAGTTGAACTTAGTTTCAGTCCTTCCTAGGATCTTTCTCCTCAGTGCAATAGACCATACTTACAGCACCTCTTCAGATCTTCCTTCTTGGCACCAAGAGGTTGGGGGGAAATGCGTTCACCACACACTGCCTTGCAAGCTCTCTACAGATATACTTTTGAGTGTCTAAATAGGGCCAATATCATAATTGGAGGGTTGAAATGAAGCTGCCATTGCCAATCTGCCAATCAGCAGAATGTCTTCAGTGACCTTGGTGGAATCTAGTATCTGTCCTGTTCTGTGTTGGCTTTTGTTGAGGAAATGGAACCCCTCAAAATTCTGTTCATGACTTGGCAGTACATGAGATTGAAGTGTAGTTGACTCAAGTGAAAAGCCATACCAAGCCTTTTACTGAAACTGCGAAGGAACATTATCCACAAGTGATGTGCTATTTCTCTTCCCATTATGGTTCTGAAGGCTAAATGTTATCCAATCTGAAATGAATACATACATTAATCATATATATATATATACACACACACACATACATACATACATATGTGTGTGTGTTTCCAGAATATCAATCAGCTCAGTAGCAGTTGTATCTGCTTGAAATGCTCAGTGTTTCTGATTATGTGCATCATGTTAATGGGGAATTATATTTCATGTTATAAATACACAATGTTTTGATTTCTTTCAGGTACCTCTCAAAGAAACAAGGACAGTAATTTTAATTTTGTGATGCTGAAACCAAACAGAAGATAGAGATCCTTGGATCTTGTATAAGCTAGAATAAAGTAGTGCTGGACACTGACTTAATCCACCTGAGTGACTCTTATACCTGGCCTTTTGGTTTGTACTGGTCTCTTTCATGAAGATCAGTGCTGACAAAATAAAGGAAAAGTAAACTCGGAGATAACCTTATCTCTGAGACTATGTAGAACAATCTCCTTCTTACTGCTATTGTAGTATTGCCAAAAGTTTGAAGATTGTATTGTTTTCAGGGGCGGGGGATAGAAAATAATTACTCAGTCTATCAGTACTGTAAATCAATTTCCAAATTCTGATCTTGACCATGGAGCCAGTTTTTTTGTATTCTCAGTTTGAGAAACAAGTACATTTCATGTTACGGTATTTAAGTTTATGAATTATAAATTGTCTGATTATGTAATGGTTTGTTAAGTGTTCCTTTTGTGCAGGAAAGCACTATCAAGAGGGAAATATACCTTCATGCGCAGATCTGAATGACAAGATCCTTTAGACAAAATGTTTCAAATAAAAGAAAGGAATTAAACCTGAAGAGAACTAGGATTAACTTCTTAAAAGATGAACATTTGTTGTTCTGTTCTAAATCAATCTTCTTCAGGATACAAGTCCTGTCAGTGACAACATTCAGCAACAATTGTTCTAAAGGATCACTTCATTTATGCTGCTTTGGCCCACACTGTGGAAGTATGATAAATATCGACCGATAGTCCCTCACTGTGCCGTTCTTATGCTCAAAAGCAGGTTGCCTGTTTCAAATTAAGATAACGAAATAGTTCTGAAGAAAGTAGAACAGGCATGCTAATATGAAAAATGATAATAAATGCATTTCTTAAAATGGTGTCCTGTCATTCTTAATTTTATTACAGAAACTCAGCTTTAAGGATGTAGGTAATATTTGATTTTAATGGCCAGTAGTAGCTCAGTCTTTGCGAGATGTTCTTGCTTGAATCCAAGAAACTCTTGATGAAAATATGAAACCAATATACAGCAATCGTTCAGAGATTCAAATGCTAAGATGTGTTTTCTGGTGGATTGCTTTGCCACTGAGCTATAGGTGAAACTCGAAAAATTTGAATATCGTGCAAAACTTCATTTATTTCAGGAATGCAACTTAAAATGTGAATCTAATATATGAGATAGACTCATTACATGCAAAGCAAGATAGTTCAAGCCGTGATTTGTCATAATTGTGATAATGATGGTTTACAGCTCATGAAAACCCCAAATCCACAATCTCAGAAAATTATTAGAATATTGTGAAAATATTCTAGGCTCAAAGGGTCCCACTCTAATCAGCTAATTAAGCCATAACACCTGCAAAGGGTTCCCGAGCCTTTAAATGGTCTCTCAGTCTGGTTCAGTAGGAATCACAGTCATGGGAAAGACTGCTGACCTGACAGTTGTGCAGAAAACCATCATTGACACCCTCCATAAGGAGGGAAAGCCTCAA
>JANHFT010009564.1:4300-17637 GCA_032467955.1 Pseudoxenodon macrops
TGCCAAGCACCAATGAACAATTACAGCTTGAATTTCCTGGTTAACTATCCAGGTAGAAGTATCTCAATAAACAAACAAAAACAAAAAAACACCCGTTTTCCAAGAAACAACTAGTAATTGGGAAAGTTCTTTAGAATAGCAAACAAGATAACACCCTGCCCTATGTCTTGTGGCTCAGTTACCCCATCATGGTTCTACCACCATACTGAACTTCTGGGATTTGGAAAGACAGCAAGCAAGTCATCTCTGAATACTAGTAAGACTATCCTGTGAAATACAGTTTAAAGCTATACTGGCCTAAAATCAAGAGAGTGTTTTTGCAACACGTTTTGTTAGTGCAAGAAGTAGGAACCAGATCACATATGATGCTAAGTGTCCATCAGGTGATTAGAGACGTAGACTGTTGAATAATATGCTAGTAGACCACAACAACTGAGTTCATAGCAAAATAGCTAAAACAATCCTTACTATATTTAGCTAGGAGAATCCATGAGAGGCAAGGACGACAAAAAGATCAAGATAGCATTTATGATTACACAGGTCTACAAGGAGAAAGCCTCAGAAATGAAAGTAACTTAATTTTACCAGAATTGGGTCACTAATAAAGGAAAATTAAGTCCTAAATATTAATTGGTTCCAGTTTCCAAGATACAGCTTCAGGTCAAAATTGCATCAAAATAATTCAAAATTACAAGGGGAATGTGCGATTGTGCTCCATATCTTTTCCGCCAAATGTGATACATCAGTGAGAATGATGCCACACCAATCATTATACATTTATCTTTTTATTGATACCAATAACATAACTTTCTATTCCTTTATTGGTTTTTCATGTAACGTTTTCATACTATTTTGCATGAAAAACTGACAAGCGCTAACATCAGATTAAATGACAAGGTTTCATCTTTATTCCATATCTAAACTGCGCTTTTTGGCTTTTCTCTTGTGAACTGCAGTAGGATCCTCCCTGGGGAGATTCCAGCAGTAATCCGCAAGCATGGATGGACTCCACTTCCCTTGGTATCTTTCCCCCCCATGCCTGTGATATCCTGGTGAAATCTCTCCCCATGCTCATCACTCACGTCCCCACAGTTCAAATAGTCTCAATGCGAGTGTAAGAAGTGAATTTTCAGTGACATGTTTGCACCAAGTACTTCATAGGACCTAAGCAATCTTTCCACGTGTTTTTCATAGCCATCTGCCTTGCTGTTCTCAAGTGAAGATAAATTTATACACTTCCATGCGGTACCATTTTCATTGTTCTACCATACTTCGTCGAGACGTTATGAGGCATCATGATCATTAGACACCTCCCTCCTTTGTAGGCAAATATACTCGCCTGTGTATAAATCTTAATTGTGAAATATCTTGAAAACTTTAGCCAACCGGCACCTTTATCCCCTGTTTTCTAATTCATCTAATCAAAATATGTAAAATCAACACATTTTATCTCGGAGGTGTACAATGCAATTAAACTTTAGTTTAGACTATCTATGTAACATTCTGTGTTGCAAAGAGGTCTTTTATAATCCAGTGCTACTTGTTGCCTTTTAACCAAACAGCTGCAGTTCATGTCACATGGTAACCCTAGTAGGGTAATAACCTGGTGACATATTCTTGGATGCTGTGTCTCCATGTGTTTGTGTTTTTACCGTAGCCCGAGGGCAAAGGATATGCTTTATACACAAAAGAGTCCTAGATCCAATGGAAAAGATCAAGTAGCATTAAAAGGTCCCTGGACCGAATCCTTGGAGAGCTGCTGCCAGTCAATGTAACGACTCAATGAATACATTGCCTAATGGGAGAAGGCAGCTTTTAGTGTTCTCCAAGATGACAAGCTGCCCTAGGTGATAGTACCAGTGTCTCCTTGGCTTTCCTATCATGTGGCATATGTCTGAAAGGACTCGTGTGTTAAATCCCCAGATGCATTACAAAGAACCATCTACAGGCAGGCTTTAGGCAAGTCTCTGGGGGCTGCATAAATTTGCCAGCCAGTCTCGAGTTTCTCTTCCTGAAAGAGGATGAAATGTGTATTCCACTGCCCCTCGGTCTTATTAGTTGGAAAATCTTCTGCTAACCATTCTTGGTATGTGCTTGCTACATCCTAGATCCAGTTCTGTCCCCTTAAAGAAATTCAATCCATCATATAAGCCAATCCATTGCATTTTTCTTTTTATGGAAAGATGTACATTAATCTTGAATTACTTTTGCTGTTCCCTCCATTTTCAGGCTGCCGTTCAGCAAATTCCCTATGTGAAACGTCCACATTTTGCTATTCTGGGTTTCATTTAATGCATTGTGGGATCATCACCAAATTCCACTGCTAGCTGGGTATCATTCAATAGAATTCTCATAGTTACATTGGCCATCTGAGCTTAACGAGAATAACCCTTTTATCTTGAGACTGTGCACGTATTTTTCTCCAGTATAAATCAAACTGTTGCCTCCCAAGGAAATAATTAGATGTTAGGAAGGACAAGAAGTCTCTGCTGGGCTTTTTAAAGCAATCTTCTTAAAGATATTTGGTTGTTCCTTTGCCTACTATTATTGGCTATTAGTTTAGAAAATAATGATAATGATGGTAGCAACCACAGAGAAATAATAACACATTCATACTTTTTTATGTAAAAGTATGTGTTTACGTAACATACGTGTTCATCAGAGATTCAAAGGTACAATAAGATCCAAAGTGTGTTTATTATATTTGTATAGTGCGGGGGTTGGCAACTCGTGACTCTGGAGCTGCATGCAGCTCTTTGGGCCATCTGCTGTGGCTCCCCGTCTCATCACTAGTTGGCCCCGGCCCCTCGTCCCTTTTATTTCTTTTTTGGATATTTTGGGAAATCTGGGCTGAGAAATGATCGCCAGCTGTGGCAGAGGCTTCCCTTCGGGCGACCCTCCTCCTCCCCTCATAACCACCTGGCTGGTTGTGGCTGAGCCAGGAGTGTGCACACATGTGGGAAAACCCTCTTCAAGCGAGCACCAAAGTGCAGGAAAGATACACACAGAGCTCGCTTAGGGAGGGTCTCCCCGCATAAACTCATGCTCTCAGCTCAGCCACAGTGAACCAGGAGGTTGAGAGGGGAGGAGGAGGGTCGCCTGAAGGGAAGTCTCTGCTGCGGCTGGCGATCGTTCCTCTGCCAGCCTGGATTTCCCAAAAAACCAAAAACATAGCGAAGTGCCCCAAGAACAGCTTGCTGGGTTGGTCCAGCCATGACAGAGAGGGAGGGGGGGGAAAAGAGAGACATAGACACAAACAGAGTGATACACAGAGGGGGTGAGAGAGACAGAAGGGACACACACAGTGATACACAGAGAGAGGGGAAGAAAGAGGGGGAAGATAGGGGGATAGGGAGACAGAGAAATACAGATGGAAAGAGAGACACTCTGTATATGTGTGTGTATGTGTGTGTGTTGCTCTCTCTAGCTCTCTGCCTCTGTGCCTGTTCTTACTGTTGGAAAGCCCTGCAGCCCTGCGTGCTCTGTTTGGGGCTTGTCACAGAGCAATGAGCGCAAGTGCAGCAGAGGCTTCCTTCCTTCTCCGCACCCCTCTCCTAACCCCCTGACTGGCTGTGGTGGGGCCAGGAGGGTGTGCACGAAAGGAGGAGGAGAGGGAGGGAAGCCTCCGCTGCACTTGCGCTCATTGCTCTGCCAGCCTGGCTTTCCAAAACGAAGAAAAAACAACAACTGGTGACAAGATACCGAGAGGGAGATAGAGGGAGATAGTGATGAGAGGGAAGGTGGGAGAGAGACAGAGAGGGAGTTACCTATTTCCCATAGAAAACACAGAGCCACAAAATCTGGGTAAGCACAGCTGGGGGGGGGTGTCATGTGACTGGATGGGAGTGAGTGACATCGAGTTGGCCATGCCCACCCCAAGTTTTGTGGCTCTGACTGTTTTGTTTTCTGTGGGAAATGGGCCCAAGTGGCTCTTTGAGTGTTTAAGGTTGCCGACAGGGGTGGGTTCTAACTTACTTCGCCGTTGGTTCTCTGCCTCCCATGCTGCGTGGGTGCGCTTCGCATTGCTCACTTAAAAAAAACAATATTTATTAACTTTATCAGGATATAAAATACAAAAGAAAATGAAAATAGTGAGAAAATGGGAAAGCAAAAAGGGAAGAGAAAGAAGTGTAGAGTAAAGGGGGGTAAAAGGAAGAAAAGTGTTGACTTTCAACTATTTATAGCACAGAAAGATAAAATAGTAATATTACAGCCAGTCTGTATCAGTTGGCATCGTTTACTTTTAGGTATTAATACAGTATGTACCAGCCATTTCTATAGCATCAAAGTTATCTAATCAACAAAATCCAAAGTTTCATTTTTTCCCCATTTCAAGCACAAAATTCAGAACCTTTGTTTCCAAGCAGAAACAAAGTTGGATGTGTTATTTTCTTCGATTTAAAGCAGTCAATTTAGCCACATCTGCTAGTTTTATCAATTTTTTTCAGCCATTCCTCCATTATGGGGTTTAAAATATATTTCCATTTTTGTGCATTAAGATTCAACACATATGCATTGCCTGTCTTCTGATATCTTAAAGCAATGATCTCAAAAAATAAAAATGGGACTGTTGACATATGGAATACACGCCCTATCATTAAGCTATGCTGTGCCTGACATAATTTTGCTATCTTCTCTGACGATAAATATGCCAGAATTCAACAGGTAGTCAGTCTCACAACGCCAGCTGATACAGACTGCCAAGCAGATTTATTTGAAAACAGAGCAAAGCTCATGTTTCATTTTTAATTGCTTCATCTCTGAGGTACCTACTAATAGATGGTCTGTTTTTTTATTTGCCAGACCCACACTGCCTTCAGGTTCCTAGACTTTTTCCCATTTCTGCCCCGTGCTGCTTCAATGTCCCCCTTTTTTTTGATGACTTTCTGTATATCTCATTTAAATGTGTTTCCTTCCCCCATTCCAGTTATTAGAGTTTCAGCAGAGAAAATTTCTAGTCTTGGAACTGCCAATGTGCTATTATTTCACCTTCACTGTTTGCAAGAGTATTTTAAATGCAGGCGAAATGGTTGTTTTGCAGCCAAAAAAGTTATTTTCATTGAAGCTGCTCAGATTTTATGTTATCTCTTCTTAGCTCTTAATTTTATGCTTTTAGACATGATCAGACAAATGAAGCTTGTGTGTGTGCATTTCGTAAGGAATGTAGATAAGGGATTGTTCCAAAATCTGCAGTAACTCAGGGGATGCAGTGTTGATTCTGATGTTTATAGTATCGGTCTTCTCCTCATCAGCTGTGGTTTCATCATGTTTTAAGACTGCCATTATTGTACCAGTGCCCGCAAAAACTATCATCATATGCCTTAATGATTACCGTCTAGTTGCACTTAAGGATGAAGTGTTTTGAGAGATTGATAAAGGACTACATAGTTTCATGCCTTCCCCCTACATTGACTCATTACAGTTGGCCTATCAGAAGAGCCGCTCTATAGGAGATGCACTTGGCACACCAAGGAGAAGAATACTAATGTGCGAATGCTGTTTATTGATTTTAATTCAGCATTCAACACAATTATTCCTCAGCATTTGGTGAAAAAAACTGGGCCTATTAGGTTTTAATACTCCTTTACCTAATTGGATACTTGATTTCCTTATTGATAGGTCCCAGTTCGTGTGAGTTGGAAGAAAAGTTTCCAACTCCATCTCCTTAAGTTCAGGTTTCCTGTGTCTGAAGTCAGCTGCTGTCCACCTTGATGACCCATGACTGCAGTGCCAAATCTGCTACAAATCATATTGTGAAGTATGTGGATGACACGGCAGTGGTGGGTCTTATCTGGGATGACAATGGAGATGCTTATAGAGAAGAGGTGAAGGCCCTGGTGAACTGGTGCAATAAAAGTAACCTGGTTCTAAATGTTAATAAAACAAAGGAGATCATCATAGATTTTAAAAAGAGCCAGCATGGTCATAGTCTACTCAGTATCAAGGATGCAGATACTTAACAGTATTAAGTATCTGGGGGTGCAGATAACTAACAATCTGAACTGGTCCCTCCACACGTCATCCTTAGTGAAGCATGCAAACCAGTGTCTGCATTTCCTGTGTCGGATGAGGAGAGCACATCTTTCTCCTTCTATCCTGGCCACTTTTTACAGTGGCATGATTGAGAGCACTGTTTGGTTTGGTGGCTGCAATGCCTCAGAGAGAAAGTCCATTCAGAGACTGGTCAGGGCAGCTGAGAAGATTATAGGAAGCAGGTTTCCTGTTATTCAGGATACTGCTTACAAGCGCCATGTGCTTAGAGCTCAAAGCATTGTTAGAGACCCCACACACCCACTTCATGGTCTGTTTCTGTCCCTCCACTCTGGGAGGAGATTTCGGGGTATATTTAGCAGGACTACCCGATTCTGTAACAGCTTTGTTCCCTATGCCATCCATCTCGTAAACTCTTAACATTTGTTTCTCTCACCATGTCCATGTATACATCTGAACTAGACCATATTGTTTCTCCATATCATATAATATATGTGAGTATATGCATAATTTTGTATTTATTTATTTATTTAGTCATGTTTATATAGTGTATATTGGAGGTGGAAACCCTTTGAGAACTGTAAGCAATGAAATTTCATTTTAACGTATGTTGATTAGTGTATATTCAAAGTGACAATAAAGTTATTCTAAGTTTAAGTTCTAAGTCTAAGTCTATTGATTGGCTGGCAGGAAAGAGGATGAATTCTGATTGGTGCTTACTTTCTTTCATATTCTGGAAAAGAATGACTGCAGGTTCAAAAATAAAGGGATCAAGGAGTCATTGAACTACTATCCCAAGTTTGCAAAAATTGGGACAACTGCTAGATATCGGACTAAGACATTTCTGCCTATTATTTGGGGCGTTGTCTGGATTCTTGCAGTCAAATATAGTAGACCCAAAGTTTGGAAATGTTAGTGGTATGGAAGTTCCCTCAAATGATTTGTTATTTCCTGGGAGCTCCTCAGAAAGCAAAATGAAGCATTCGTTCTGATTTTCATCACAGCCCTGTTTAAATATTCAGGATTCCAGTTTCAAAACTTGGTGATATACCAGAGGAGTCTAAATTCATTGCGGATATAAGTTGTTGTTGTTGTTTAACTTCTTCAGAACCAAACTGAATAGGAGAAAACAACTCCAGCTACCATCTTTGATAATTGCTATGATCAAATCTTAGAGCAGTGGTCATGTGATTGGCACTTTCATTTGAGCTACTGGGGTTCCAAGCCAGAGGTTGAGGCAGCAGAGCCAAAATCTTTGCTCCGTAGAGAAACAGCAATGAGGCAGAGATGGTTTCAGTCTCTTTGAGCTGCCAGCCAGTTCTCTGTTGCTACTCGGCTAGCAGCGAAGGACTGAAGAACAATAGAGAATGGGCTGTCAAAAGACATACCCAAGAACAGAATGGTGGGAGGGGGAATGCTGAATAGATGTTTCCTACACATGTTTACAAAGAGAGGCATTGATATCCCACTATGCTGGGTGCCTCTGAGGTCACTGGCACAGAGGGTTGTGATAAAAGAATCACTGTCAGTTTAACAGCCCCAGGACAGAAGGAATTTCCATTGGAGGGTTATGGAAATCAGAGATACTTACTCTGATGTTACAAGTTTCCATCTTTCTGGTGGCGGGAAAATATCTGGGTGTGGGATGCAGCAAGATGTTAAGAGAAAATACTATCAGTCATTAAAAAAACAACCCTGATTTCTATTGTTTGCAATCTGCATGCCACAAAATGGTACAAATGTTGTTTGGCAGAAGATGGATCCAGATGTTCTGGAAGACTTTAGGGCAATTTTCAGAAAATTAAGTTCTCTTCCCCCTTTCAATTTTCTACCATTTAATAACAATAACAATAACCACAAATCTCCCTCTAAGCATGCATTATGTACATACCTATATCTATATATCTATATCTATATCTATACATCAATAGTAGTGCTAACTAATATAAAGTAAGAAAAAGAAAAGAAAAAGAAAGAAATCAAAGAGAAATCTAAAGTTTAGGAAAGAAAGATAAAGTAAAAAAATATAGAAAAGATACAAAGAAATAGCTTCCAGAAATTGCTATATAGCAATTATAACTACTTATATATTTATCTTTTACTCTATGTTTGCAACATAACTCCTTCTTTTTATAATTTATTCTGACTAGTAATCAAAATCATTACTCATATGTTAATTTTTTTCTGTTTCATGCAAAATGTCTACAAATGGTTTCCCATCAGGAAGAAACATAGATTTTATTTTTTCCCTGATCAAAGAAGTCAATTTAGCCATTGCAGCAAGTTCCATCATTTTCATCAACCATTCCTTCATTCTGGATAATATTGAATCTTTTCAGTTTTGTGCACACAATAATATCACTGCAGTTATCATGTATTGTACATAAAGTTCCACATTTTTTTCAAACTATTTTTCCATCAATCCCAAAATAAAAACCTATGGTCCTATTTGTATATTTGTATATTAATGTTTAAAATCATCTGAATCAGTGTGTGCATTTGAATCCAGAATTTTCTAGTTTTTTTATACACCTACCAAACATGATAAAATGTCCATTCTTCTTGTTCACATTTCCAAAATAAATTTGAAGTGTCTTTATATTTTTAAACAATTTTTCTGGTGGTATGTACCAATGGAACATCATTTCATACAAAAAATATTTAAGATTAATGCATAGTGTAAATTTCTCTCCTTTTAGTCACATATTTTCCCATTTATATTATAACAAAATATATTAGCCCACTTTATTATTCATTCTTTCATTTGTTCTTCTTTTGTTTCAAATTTTAATAAATGTTTATATACTTTAGCTTATAATTTGTATATAATTCTATTTCAAACTAAATTGTAAAATGTTAAAAATCACAATTATCTCATTTTTTCCAATAATTGTAAATAACTATATTCCCCTGCCACCAGTTGTTCTTTTGATTTTATTTCATATTGCTCTTAAAAGTAGCATCTTGTGTTAAGTTAGCCCTTTATTTGTCTATTATTTCTAGTCTATAAAATGCTTCTTGTGCTAAGAGCCACAAATGTGTTGTCACATTTATCGTGAAATTTATTTATTCCATACTCTGAATTTAGCAGATCTACTATAATGATTTTAAAATCCACAAAAATCTTGACTTTATTGTACCATAATTATCCATGCCACCCAAATTTCAAATTGTGTCCTTTTAATTCCAAAAATATTCTATTTCTCAGCAACACCCACTCATCCATCCAAGCCAGATAGGAAGCTGCAAATTGGGTAAAACCAATTGTCCTCTTTCCTTTGCATTTTGTAATGTCTTATATTTAACTCATGTTTCCCCCCCCCATGCCATACAAATTTAGATATATCCTTTTAGCATTACTTAAATGGTGCATCAGTTGTCAAAAGTATTCTCTGAAACAAAAATATTATTCTAGGCAGGACATTCATTTTTATCATAGAAATTCTCCCCAGCGATGACAGTTGCAGTTTCTCCCATCACAACATACTTTTTAAAATTGTGTTCCATAACTTAATATAGGTATTTTGAAATAATATCCAATTCATTTTTGTCATAGCCAGATATTTTATCTCCTTCTCAATCCTAAACTTTATTCAAGAGAGGAGACCGTGGGCATCTCTGTCTTGTTCATTTTGTAACTACAATATCCAAATGAATCTGCCATAATTTTTAACATCTACAGAACACGACTCAGTGTCAGTAAATGTTTGAGCAATAAACTTACGTCAATTCTTTATGTGTAAAAGTTGCAGAACAGTAGCCGTCATTTTTCCTTCTCTTGCCCAAAGATACATTTCTTCCTATGAACTTTGTGCCTACAACTCTATTGTTGTCAGCGACCCAAACAACTACATACCACCATAATTGTCACTTCCTTCAACACTAAAATACAACTCTATTCTCCTCATCTTTATTCCCAGTACTTGCTGTGGGACAAACTAGACATTATTTCGAGAATGCAATCGATATATACTGCTTTACAATAAACTCCAGAGAAAGCTCTTGAAGATTTATTTTCAAGCAGGCAAATGTTTTTAACATGGAACTTATTGCATCTGAGATATAAGAAATAATCAACAAAATCAAAGGAGCCAGGGAAGGGCGAAATTAATGATTTTCTTTTTTCTGTGGAAAGATGCATTGGAAAAGTTTAGTTCTATTGTATCCTTGTTGGTGCCAAACATGCATTTGTTCTCATTCATATCTTGTTATCCTTACTATTTCCTTCTTCTCCTCTCTACCTTTGTTTCTCCCTTCCTGTCCCACTGACTATGTATGCCACGGTGGCGCAGTGGTTAGAATGCAGAGATGCAGTACTGCAGTTACTTCTGCTGACTGCCGGCTGCCTACAGTTTGGCAGTTCGATTCTCACAAGGCTCAAGGTTGAGTCAGCCTTCCATCCTTCCAAAGTTGGTAAAATGAGGACCCAGAATGTTGGGGGTAATATGCTGACTCTGTAAACCGCTTAGAGAGAGAGCTGAAAAGCACTGTGAAGAGGTGTATAAGTCTAAGTGCTATTGCTATATCTCAGGCCCTTAGCTTTGTGTTTCTTAAGTTTATTTTTAATAGTTCTCAATACTGCTCCAGCAAGCTGGTAAGAGCTAATTTTCTATTCCCCTTTGCAAAGTTCCACTGGTGCTCATTCTTGATGAAGTTTACTATAGTAATCTAATCTATTATTGCTAATCAGTAGTATGAAATTAACCCATGGTAGATTTTGAAAAGTATTTTGGGCCATAATTACAGTTAGCCTAGTGAGCAACATGTAGACCACTTCTTGCTGTGTTCTAAAATGAAGTGGCTATTTGATTTAATGGATTATTCAATGGATTATTTATTATTCCTCAATCATCAACAAGTGACCCATTAAGTGGTGAAAGAAGGAACTATCTCTATGGAGAAGGGAGGCTACTCTGCTCTCTTTCTCATTGACATCTAGTTCAAGAATTTTGGAAGGGGTAGCTCTTCCTCAGCATCTAAGACTTTGGAACTTTTTTGTTCTGGCCAAGATGACAGAAGAAAGCAAATTCCTCTTTGATTTGCCTGTAAGATGAGCAAACAGGAAAAGATACAGATCAGTGACTGACCCAATGCAGAGGGCCAAAGAAGTGTTCTCTCTACAGTCAACAGCTGGGAACTCTCCTAACTTCTTCTTAAGATTGGGAATAATGGCCAAGAATTAGGTGGTTTGTTCCACTATATTAATCACAGAGCTTTTAAATAAATCAGAACTCTGAGGGAAGAGATATTCTTTTTAAAACTCTTCTAAAACTCTTGCAATAATATTCCATCCATTTTTCTTTGTGTTTATAATTTCCCATCTCTAAGTTTCTAAAGGTCAAAACCCATTTTTGCTGTCCCTGGCTGTCCATTCAGTATCGTAGAATAATTGTGTTCAGTTAGGTCAGTTCTAATTTTTTTTCCAGGGCAAAGCAGCAAATTTTAAATATTTTAAAATATTTCCACAGCTGTCTAAAAGAGAAAACATACATGTTTCATGTTGACAAATACACATTTGCAGACGTCATGACAAGTGTATCACAAACCAGTTCTGAGGGAGAAAAAAAATGAAGAAGCATCAAAGATATTTCATATCTTCTTGTTTTATTTCTCCAATAGTAGAAATAGTAGGGAGTAAGTCGACAAGAGCAAAAATTACCTTTAAGTCAGTGTTTTATTTTGCACAAGTTGTATAACATTTGGGAGGTGACTGTACAGTATTAGTCACAATACCTAATGGAACTTTCATGTATTCAATCGGTGCACCACTAAAACCAGAGGCTGCTTGCCATCTTCATTGTGTCCTTTTTGTGAACTTGGAAAGGCAATTCTTAAGACGGTTTCCTCTCTCCAATGATTTACAACATCATTAACATGGCCTGGCAAGCTCTGTTTTAGATTCTGCTCTTTTGAAGCTGACTCTGTCTTGCCCCAGGCCTTGATTTGAACAATCTTATTCTATTGCTTTGGATACAAGAAATGATCTGATTTCCCCCTTCCTTATCTTGCCACTGTTTTGGCCCAGCACAGAATAATGGAATCAAATTGGAAGGGACACATCCAACTAGAATCATCTAGTTTAACTGTTTGCAGGGTGAAGGGAAACCAATTAAATTACCCACTTGGGGAATGGGGGTTGTCTAGCCTTTTCTTGCAAACCTCCAGAGATGGCAAGCCCACCATCTCCATCATAGTGTGGGGGGAAAAAACTGCAGCAGTTTCATACATTTGTGGGGAGTTGTCTTCATTTGTCTTCATTCTACCTTTCTTCTTCTGATCCATTTCTATAGCTTCTAACATGATAGAGATGAAGAGCTGGAAGCTAATATATGCTGCTAGGGATCATCTTTGTTCATGGAATGGTCACTTGCCAACTTAGACGTACAACATGTTTAGCTACTGACCACAAAATAAATCCGATAACAATGAGAGTTGGAATATTCTGGTGGACAATACATCATATTGCTACAACATGATAGCAAAGGGTATTTTCCTCTATGGTTGCTATCTTGAACTCTTCAATATAGACTAGACCAGGAAACAAAAGTCACATAGGCCAATAATACTTTATTATAAGGTTATGGTCATAGAATCTTGCAAGTTTGAATAGCTTTTCTCCTTCCCTCCATTTTTCTTCATGAGAATAGAGAGGGCCCTGTCTGAAACACTTTCTCAGATTACATTTATACCCTGGACTCAGATTTCTTTTATCTGATCATTGTCTTGGTTGTGGCTCTTCCTCCTGTTCCTTGAGGTTATTTCTTCCTCTGATTACATCAGGTGAGGAAAGGCATTTGAAACACTGTCTGATGAACCAGATAGAACAATTAATAAAACGTTGTAACATCTGAGTTTAATGTGGATAATATTTTAAAATGAATGAAGTGTTCAAGAAAAAAAAGTAGAATGTAGATAATACCTCAGTTTGAAGAATAGGATACATTTTTTTAAAAACGACAGAATGATACTCGCAGAATAAAAGGTAATCATGATTTGCCTTCGGGTCTGTGTGTTCCAAAGATGTGCCAATCTTGCCTTTTCTTTCTGCTAAAGAATTCCTATTTGTCCCCGCGGGAGGCAATTTTACTTCATGTTTGTGTGTATGTCCCTCCCTCTCTTTTAAATACCTAACACACTGAACTAATTTTTTTTTGGGGGGGGGTTCTAGTTACATTTTAATGGCATAGTTTCCCAATGGCACAAAGAGTTAGTTGTATGTTTTGTCTGCACTGAGAATAGAGGACTATACAATATCTGTTCAGTAGACCTTCTTCTTCCCCTTTGCAACAGTCCCAAAGAAACACATGGGAACCCCCCTCTCACTCCCCCCATTTTTTCCCTCCCCC
>JANHFT010009565.1:0-44781 GCA_032467955.1 Pseudoxenodon macrops
TATTAATAGCACGATTAAGATACGGGATAAGATCAGGAGAGAGGTTGATAACCACCCAGTTGGAAAAGTTGAAATTAATGTAAAAATTCCAATAAAGACTATTTAAAAAAAAAAAAAAAGATGTTTCTTGTATTGCTCTTCTGGTGTCTGGAGATTTCCAGCACAGATCTGAACTAAGTTGCCAGACAGCAGAAAAGTTGAAGGGAAAGCAACAGAAAAGGGAGGGACTGGCAAAAAGAAGTAGTAGTGGGCCAAATTATGGAGTTAATCATATTTACTAGATAAGTACCTTGACATAACCCAAAGGAGATGAGAAGCTGTATGCAGGCAAGATACGAAGTGGTATAGATGTATTAGAAGATAGTATGGTTTACAAAGTTAGGGAATTAGTGAAATGTGCTGGTGTAAACTAAATTTTTTGCTAACTTTCCTTTTCTCACATGTCCATATAGCTAGTCTTAGCGACCACTTATTGATCATTCTAAGGTATGCCAGATTTTCCCTCCCCAAAAAACGACTTATGACCTAATTCCGAGGTGATGTCTGCCCCAGTAATAAGACCACCTTTCAGATACTTTGGAACCAACCTGCATTTATGGCTGCTTGCAGTAATCTCTGTGACTGTTATTTACCAGTATGTTTTTTTCTGGAAAGGGACATTTATTTCCAGGTTCTGGGGGAAAAGATCCCATAATGAACAATGGGTTAATTTAATGACCACAGGGTTCACTTAATGACTGCTGCAAAAAAGGTTTTTAATTTGGATCCGTTCACATGACCCGTTTTACGACTCTCATGACTTATGACTGTAATTGCCAGGCTCAATTATAGACATATGTTGAGGACTGCCTGTACTTACTTCTGCTTGCTGCTTTCTATCCTTTTTCTGCATCTTACATGTTACTTACTCTCATAAGATAGTTCTTGACCTACGATCACAATTGAGACCAGAATTTCTGTTGCTAAGCAAGATGGTTGTTAAGTGAGTAACACCTGTTTTTATGACCTTTTTTGCCACAGTTGCAAGGCAAATCACTGCACTGTTAAGTGAATCATGCAGTTGTCAAATGAATATGGCTTCCCCCATTGGTTTTTCTTGTCAGAAGTTGGCTGGGAAAGCTGCAAATGGTGATCACATCACTCAGGGATGCTCTTACCTATATGCCAGTTAGCAAATACCCAAATTTTGATCATATGCCCATGGTGATGCTGCAACAATAGTAAGTGTGAGGATTGTTTGTAGGTCACTTTTTTCAGTGATGTTGTAACTTTGAACAGTTGCTAAACAAAAGATGGTAAGTTGTGTACTATGATAGAATATATAGTTGCATATTACTGTTCACTTTTACCCTGGTAAATATTAAATTATGCATACGTAATGTATCATGTATAACTGATTTTCATTTGATGAAATATTCATTTCAGATTGTTTCTTGCTTCCACAAAACTTTGTGGAATTTTTTTGTAGTTTAATACTGCCTCTGTAACCTGTCTCATTTTACATATCCAAAGGCTCTTCAAAACACAATCTGAGTGCAACCTGCTATAGACATTTATCAAATCTCAGCAACAATGGTTTTCATTCTACCCATTATAATTGTATAATTATTAAATTGATATTAATAAAAACTTTGTTGCATAAAGATTTTGGATAATCACCTGTGAGCAATAGTACATTTAAAATAGAGCAATCTTCATCAATCTAGATGTTAGACTTTATTTTCCATAATCCAGCAGTCAGCAATGTTTGGAAAGCTGAAATCCAAAACTAAATTTAAAAAAACCGCTACTAGAACAAAATGAATTTAACAATAGACTTAAAGGAGCCAGGCTTCAAAAGTTAGCCTTGCCACGGAGAGATCACAAACTACATAGATAAGATAAAATGGCACCACGATGCAATGTATAAACCCGGCGAAAAGTCTGAATTGAGCCAAACCAATTGACAGCTATGAGGCTCCCGCTGTAGTTCTGACAACCGAATAGGCGGTGTCGCGATTAGCTCCGCCCATTCAATTCTTCTTATCCTCCCCCCTCCTCTTCCTGTTTTCTGTCGTCTGGCGCAGGCGCGGTGCGGCCCTTTAAACGTGCGCAAGAAGTTCCAGCGATTACATTCCCTTGTTAGTTATATCCTTCCGCCTCGGCCCTGAGGGACTTTTTAATTTGGCTTTATTTGGATTCTAAAGCTTCCAGCGTAAATCAGAGGTCTTTGATGAGGCTTAGAAGTTGAAATCTTCGTATCGGAAAGATTACTCTAGGCCGGTGTGGTGACGTTTCCAAGAGGTTCCTTTGAACCTTTGGAGGCTGGCGGAGGGAGACGTTTTGTTGTTGATGGGCAGCGGCTGTAGAGGATATTGAGAAAGTCCAAAATGGCGGCGGCTACCAGATCGAGAGGACCCGGCAGGCCTTGGATTTAGGGAGGGGAGAGAACAAGAGGGACTTCGGGCCCGGAAAAGTGCCGGGAGATCCCAGAGCGGAGGAGGGGCAAAGCTGAGCAACCCAGCACCGGGGAGAAAAGCTCCGGCTGAGCGGCCTAGTTCCCCCGCCCGTTAGGCCGGGTGCTCGAGCGAGGAGGAGGAGGAGGAGGAGGGGCCGGGCATGGCCCCCTGAGGGGCCTCCCGGAGAGCAAAGGAGCCGGTGGAGGGCATGGAGTCCAGAGAGGAGCAGGTGGAGCAGAGCGAAGGGTCAGATCAAGGGGCCTGGGGGGAGAAGGGCCCCCTCGGGGATCAGGGCGAGTGGGTGTCCCGTGGGGAGAAGGGGGAGAGGGGAAGCCGGGGCTTGAAGGGGGAACGTGGCCTTTCAGGGGAGAGGGGGGAACATGGGGACTGGGGAGAGCGCGGCGGCGGCGGCGGCTCCAGGATGGAGAAGAGCGAACGGACTGTAAAGGGTGAGCGGGCTCCCCGGAGTGACAAGGCCGAGCAGGGCGATGGGGCTGCCCGGGCTGATCGGATCCTCCGACCGCTTCGAGCGTCAGAGCAGGCGGAGCGCGGCTTGTGGAGCGCAGAGCCAGGCGAGTGGCTTGAACGTGGCCCGTCCTGGGCTGGAGATCCGGACCCCCTCTTGCCTCCCGAGGACTTTTTGCCACCACCCGAGTGTCCTGTCTTTGAACCCAGCTGGGCCGAATTCAGCGATCCGCTGGGCTACATTGCCAAGATCCGACCCATCGCGGAGAAAAGTGGCATCTGCAAGATCCGCCCTCCCGCTGTAAGTTTACCAGCAAAGGCGAAACTGTCAGTGGGATAAGCAGAAGCAGGATTTGGGGGGTTGGTGTAAGCGATTCACAGGGACTTGGAGCTGGTGATGTTTGTTTTTTGCCTTTTTTTAAAAGAGATGGTGGCTCTTCTGGTGACTCTAACGAATTGGATGGAAGGAAACGTATTTGGAGAGCCTGTGTGCCAGGATGAGGGTTACAGACTTGAGCCAATGTGTCTTTAGATGGGAGCATTTGTTACTGGAGACAGTCACGGTATTGAGTGAGTTGATGCAGTGTTTCCGAGGAAGAATAAGACTATTGTGATGCCTTAAAAGAAATAACTGAACACAGGCCTGGTCCAACCACAACATAGAGTGGGTAGTAGAAGTTACATAGCAGGCCCCGCCGACTAAAAATTGTGGTACATTTGAAAGGGCACCAAGTTGGGAAACACTGTTTTATCGAATTGAGGAGGGTTGGATCATTTAGGTGCCTCCCATAGTGTAGTAGGACAAGTTGAATGTAGGTATTGAAAGCAGTTGATGTGTGCGGTATAGTCAGACACTGAGATATAGGTTTGAATGCATTATGGGAAATAGGGTAAAGCGTATACTACAGGGACTGGGTTTGTTTGGAATAGTTGGCATATAAGAACTTTGTGTTTTGAACAGTCAAGTTCTGTAGTTTTGTGCTTATAAATTGCTGTATCTGTGATAATGGTGGTGTCTGTGTTGACATCTAGCTGTTACCATTTTGAACAGCTTGCTCTTTCACCAAGCTGGAAAACTTGTATGGGTTGTGTCCTATTTCTGTTATTTTCCCCTACATCCTACACCTAGGCCTCAGCTGCAGGCAAAAGAAGAAGAAAAGAAACCCCCCTATTCTAATTAACTATAGCAGGAAAGAGGTTTTCCAAGTCTTTTCCTGCTGTATTTCTTAAGTCCATTTAATAATATTTTTGATTATTTCATAATAACAGGTCATCTAATATGACTGCCAGTTGCAGAGCCTTTGTCTAAGAAGGAACAAGAGAAAGACTAGGAAATATTTGAGGAACTTGGTTTTCTTTTGTACAGCTACAGTGCAGAAGATGCTGAAGCAGATCTCTTGCTCTCTGGTCCCAATTAAAAAAAACACTTCTGTCAATCTTTTTAATCCTCATTGAGAAGTCATTGTGATATTTTTAATTGGAGCAGCAAAATATTAGCATCTGCTTACTCAATGCATATGGAGTGTTTAAACGAATCTTGCTTTTTTCTGTAGGCTGTAAATTATAGTTCAGGTTAGTTCGCAGCCTTCAAATCAAAAGTTTCTGTCATAATTCAGTTGGAGGAGAACCTGTCTTGCTGGTGTGAGTCTTAAGCATTATAATGCTAAAGTATTACCCTGTTAGCAATATTTCATTTCTTTCCCCCCCCCTTCTCTTGAAAGTTCTAGGATGAGTTGTTTAGCATTTCCTAACTTGTTTTGATTTGGATGGTGAATTTACTTCAGTGTATCTAACAAAAGGAAATATAATTCTGTCATATTTGTGCTTTTGATGTACAATTTAGCACCATGTGAAAATGCTCTTAAATTGAGGAGCCAAGGCTTTCCCAACTTAATCACCCACTTTAATACAAACTAATAAATATTTCACTAAAAATACAAGAAGCAATATACGTTCATGAAGTTCACCAGGCCTAACTGTGATTCCAACTTCTAGAAATCAAAATTTTGCATAGTCTTATTTGATTCCTTTCCTTATTTTGAGACCATGTAGTCTTTCTCACACATGGATAAATATCCTTTGCTTCAGTGGCCTTTCTCTGTCTTGCTGTCTCCAGCAGTTCTTGATGATAGTTACTCCATCTTTGAAGGGACTCCTTTGTAGATTTTGAATGTGTAAGACTTTGAATGTGTAATGCCTTGTGATATAATATTTTAGATTGTTTAAAGGGACATCAGAGTTATCCTTTACTTTTTCTCAGGCTTCCTGTATATAAACAGTAAAAATGAATGTTTTGCAGTGCTTAGTGTGGTCATGTTTTATTAGATGTTCACTATGTTTCCTTCAAATGTCAGTTTTACCTACTTAAGTCTGTCTCTCTTCAGTACTGAATATTGCATACAGTAGATTTGCTTCATTGCAAAATTAAAGGCTTTCATTGTCTTAGGTTTGTCCTGTGGTAGTTTGTATAATCAACTCTTGCGCTTATATTCTGTTAGCTGTGAAATTGAATTCTGATTCTCTAGGGCTGTTTTCAGACTGAGGGTAGATTTGAGGTTTAATTCTTAAACATGGTGTATATGTATTAGGAAAAATGTTGGATCTCTTATTAGCTGGTAAACAGACTTCAAAATTTATGATGCTGGGATTATAATTATATTGCCTTTTTGTTTCTTTCTCAGGACTGGCAACCTCCCTTTGCTGTGGAAGTGGACAACTTCCGGTTTACTCCACGGATACAGAGGCTCAATGAACTAGAGGTGAGTCCTTTGCAGAAGACGTAATAGAATTGTAATATTTCTTTACATTTAACAGGATAAATAAAAAACAAATCATTTTACAAGAGAAGATACCAGGAGCTACCAATAAATAATAAATGTAAAAATATAGTGGTATATCATTAAAAAAAACAAAATGCATTAATTTTAAACAACTGTTGTCCAGCGATTGTGTTGGACTGCCATTGAAAGCATTGACTTCAAAAATTGTGTCAGGTTGCCTGCATAAATAAATGGTTTTGTGATTTATTTCAAAGTAGTTTTCATGGTTGAAATGAGAGGTCCTTGGTGCTCTCTGAGCTTGGTTGTTTTCTTGCAGACATTTCATTACGTAAACTAGGTAATATCATCTGTTCTAGACACTCATCTAGCACTGATGATGTTACCTAGTTTAGGTAATAAAACATCTGCAAGAAAACAGTCAAGCTCAGAGAGCACAAAGGACCCCCTCGTGTTTAATTATCCAGGTTTTTATATTTTTAACTGAGTTTTTTGCAAAATGTATTCCTATGTTTTTTATTAATTTCCTACCTTTCCTCAAGGCAGTATATCCAGTAATCCTTTTCTCCAATGTTATCCTCATAATATTATTCTTTTGAGGTATGTTAGACCGGAGGTCCCCAACCCCTGGGCTGTGATCCATTACCAGGGCATGGCCTATTTGTAACCAGGCTGCAGGCCAGTATACATATTGAGTGCAGCTCGGCTCAAGTGAGCAGCAGGCCGGTGCATGCGTATGTGTGTGCAGCTCAACTCGCAGTCGAGCTGCATGTGTATTTGCATGCATACTGGCTTGACACGGCACAGTTCCCCTCGCCCCATCCCCCATCCCGTCAGAGAAAACACTTCCATTGGGTCCCTGGGATAAATAACATGTAGCTGTATAAGCGCCTGTTACAGGAAATCTCACAAACCAGTTCAGTGTGTGGATATATACTATTTACAACTTCATTAAAGTTTGGTGTTGCTTGTATGAAGATATATTTGAAAGATGCATGGTTAAATGGGAATCCTTTATATGTTATTGGCTTGAGAAAGACTAACTTCAATTTATTCCATTGCCAGGCACAGACCAGGGTAAAACTGAACTATTTAGACCAGATCGCAAAGTTCTGGGAGATTCAAGGTTCTGCACTGAAAATTCCCAATGTAGAAAGGCGTATCCTTGATTTGTACAGCTTGAGTAAAGTAAGTTATAATTACATTCTTCCCAAAAAGAATTTTAGAGAAAGTTACATTTTTGTATACAAACTAATGGGGTTAATTAATGACACTGACAGATTCAATGAAGATTCATCTGTGCCATTGATGGGTCTTGATAAGTCTTAGTTTGGAATTGGGGATAAGGAAAGTCAAGTACCTGATTTAAATGATGTTCATGTGATTGTAAGATGTTAATTTGTAGTTTTTCAATATTCCTGTATTTTTAGATTGTGATGGAGGAGGGTGGATATGAAGCCATTTGCAAGGATCGCCGGTGGGCACGGGTGGCCCAGCGACTTTCTTATCCATCAGGAAAGAATATTGGTTCCCTCCTTCGTTCCCACTATGAGCGTATTATCTCCCCATATGAAATGTACCAGTCTGGTGCTAACCTGGTGGTGAGTATTGGGTTCCAGAATATACAGTTCTCCTGTAACTTAATTTCGTATTACATTTCCTCCACAGATACAGTACATGAGTACCCCTCTTTTTAAATAGACTCCCCTTGGACATTGCTGCCTATCCTGGGAAGAAAATAGCTTGCTAGGGAAGATGGCAGGGGCTCATGCCTAGCCAGGAAAATCATATCTAAACTTGTCGTGCTTTTGTTCTGCCATGGGATAGTTGGATTAGGCCCTTGCTTTTAATCCCTAGTGATGAGCAACAGGAGCAATGAAAAACTTTACTCAGTCTTAATGCTATTCCTTTCTCCCAGCAGTGCAATACTCACCCGTTTGATAATGAAGAGAAAGACAAAGAGTATAAGCCTCATAGCATCCCATTGCGACAGTCAGTGCAACCTTCCAAGTTCAACAGCTATGGGCGGCGGGCCAAGCGACTGCAGCAGGAGGTGAGTGTCTCACACACCTTCAACCCTAATTGCAATTTTGTTTTCGGTTGGACCAGTTCATAATTCTGAGAGCAATTGTACACACCCTGTGCTCTGACTCAACGGAAAGCATTATTTTTTCTCAGATTTGAGACCATTTAAATGTCAAAGAAGTCTCATCCTACTAGAATGTTAATTATTAGGACACATGTATGCAACCCCTGGCCCCTAAGAGCATGTAGTATTTCTCCCCCCTCCTCATTTTTAGAAACTGGCCTCCAGGAATCTTTTTTAGTTTCCCCGAAACTGTGATTTTAAATACAACAGGATAGTTTTTAAATATATAAGGTATAATAATTTTAAATAAATTTCATGTACTTTGTCCCATGATCCGCCTGCTCCCTGAAATTATCTGAAGAGATTTGCATAGTATTCATCTTTTCTATCATGGCGACCTGAAGGTTACGCTCAAATGGTGTAGCTCTCAAAACTATTTTTCAAAAACAGGTTTTACTCTGTATTATAATTAAAAAGATAAAAAACTAATATGAACTAAGAATAAAAAGAAAAAACAGTGCAGGGACAAAAAGAAAGAAAAATAGAAAAAAGATATATTAAAGAGAGGAATAAAGAAATGACTACCCCGTTTGGGACAACAAGTATAAACAATTTTGGTAACTTGTCACCTTCTCTTAAAATATAACAATGGTCTCTTCCATATCTTTAATCTGTAAGCAAATATTTAAAACCATATCTATTTTAACCTTAATCAGATAACCAACTTTATATTCTTTCCTGTTACTGCTAACAATCTTGATCCTCAGTTCCCTTAAACAGTGTCCTAGAACTTGATTTCTTCTCATTTTTTCTTTGTCCCCTCTCACAAAAATTTTCATAACTTTAACAAAACTTTCTTTTGTAAGTTCAACATTAAAAAGTCATTCAGATTGTGGTGTTGTTGTTTTTTGGTTAGTTAAGACATCAGTCAGTTTCATTTGTATATCCAGTGTAGCATTTCCTTCCACATTATTTACTTTAGCTCATCATTTTAAAATCTACTTTCAAGTTAGTCTCAGTCCTATCCAGTAAAACATATTTCTCTTCTATAACATATTTTAAACAAAAGTCTGTCTATAGAGACAGACATTCTTAAAATTAACTTCTGGATCCCTTGTTCACAAATATCTTCCAATACACGTAGTGTTACTTTATTTTGCTCTGTTCCATATTAGTAAGTTAAATTTAAGTGTACTTTTCCTTTAATTGTAACCTTTAGTTCCCTCTGGTTTCCTCTAGTATCCAACCTTCAAAATCGTAGCTTATCATATTTTTTAAAATATTCAAAACAACAAGTATGCGAACGTAGTGTCACCAACCCTGAGTTGAGCATTCCATCTAAACCCATCCGAGCCTGCTGTCATGCAGTCTCCTTGGAAGGAGTAACTATCTGGAGGGCTTGTGGGCATTCTCCTTCTTCAGTTTGCCATTTCTTCCCTGGAAGTCCACCACTCCAAATCTATTGAATGGAAGGACTACTACCCTCTTCACTGTTTTGTTAAAAAGGCATTTAAAACCAGTATCTTTCAATAGGTTTTTAATTGTTGAAGAATTAATACACACACACTCAATGTTTCTAGTTTTAACTTTTGTTTGTTTGATTTTCTTAATTACAAAGAGTGATATAAATATTGAATAAATATAAATAGTTCCATATTAAATGTAAATCAAAACAAGATTTTGTCACATGTGGCACCTGGCATTTCACTTCAGGATCAAGTTGATCTTCACAAACCTAAGTAACACCATGCTGGATAAAAGCCTGGAATGTATAACGTTTTTTGTTTTTGTGTTTGCATAATGGATGCTGTTCCCCCTTTTGTACTTGTATTTATGGTTTAATAATTTAGTTGTAAGCCTTTTTGATTAGTTGCTATTCATCAAGTGTTTGGAGAATGTCAGAATGTAAGGCTGTGTCTATTTGTTTTTAAAGGAAAAAAGCATGACTATCAATTTTGTATCAGTTTAAGGAAACATTGACTCTTGTAATTATATGGGTAAAAGTCTTTTGATAAAATTCAAGGATGTAGACATAGGCCTTCCAAGGTCAGAGAAAGATACAGTCCTGCATTTTGTTTAAATTATCCCAAACAATTAGTAAGTGGTTTTTCAAGGTTTAGTACAACGTCAAGTCTCTTGCTAGGAATGTGCAGCTGGAGCCTGGTCTCCACGTGTATTTGCAGTAAAAGACTGAATGAGGGAGACAGAATTCTACTTTCCAAATTAGAAAAAAAAAGTATGTATCTCCTATTCACATCCTCACCATAAAATCTGAAACTTACCCGTAGCCCTTGATTCCATCATTCCATACACCATGAAAGTCATGAAAGTGAATTAGAATCCCAATCTTTTCTACAAAAGTTTTTACTGAAAAGTTTGACCAAACTCTATATTAAGTATCTGATTAATTTATGTTTAAGGGAGGAAAGGCAATATGCAAAGTTATTTGTTTCCGAGTCCCCTCATGCGGCTTCCTCTCTAAAATAGGAAATAAAATGTCATCATGCTTTCTCTCCTTATCTTTAAAATGTTGAATATTTTCAAAGTCCTAAACCCCATGCCTTCTGTAGTTATTATAACATTTCCATTTGTTAGCTCTCTTGTTGTAAAACACCATAATCCTTATACTTTTTATAATAATAATAATAACAACAATTCATGACATTTATGTGCCACTCGATTCTTAGTAACTCTAGGCACTTAGGGGGAAATGGTATCCAGCTTCTTCACTATGATCCAACAATGATTTTCTCTTTTATTTCTCTTGATGCCCTTTCTACTATTCCTAGAGCTTTGTTGATCCCCACACCCCACACATTTTGTCGCCCTCTTGCAGGAATCCGACTCATATCCTGAACCTGCGAGTTCCCCAGCTCAGTTATCCGAGCAAGCACATCAAGCATGGGTACTGTTCCTGTTCTGTCCACCTCTGCTGCCTTTCTTTCACTCCATTTATTTGTCCTGCTTTGTTGCTAGAAGTCCTCAGACTCCGTCCAGCAGGAGATATGACTTAAATGTCTCACTGTGCACTGTTCTATTACACTGTGCAATGCATTCTAGGACAGTCTCACCTTGTTGGTGTATCCAGCCAGAGGCTTGCTCCGAGACAAGATGACATTTCTGTCATAGGTGTCCAGTCATGACCTGGGCAATGTGCATCGCTAACCAATTGTCTTTCTGAAATCAGTTCTCCTTTCTCCGGGACTCAATTTCTTCTTTGTTCTTTTTCCTCCCTCTGCTGCTGCTGCTGCTGCTGCTTTCTGAGAATCTTTGGAACACGGTTTTAAAATTCATGGCTTCATATTGTCATTCTGTCCTAACTGTGTCTTTCTTGCAGCCAGAGCCAACAGAGGAAGACATTGAGAAGAACCCAGAATTGAAGAAGCTGCAGATTTATGGTGCTGGTCCTAAAATGCTAGGACTGGGGCTTGTAGCCAAGGACAAGAACATGCGCAAGAAAGGTGGGAATGGAGGGCTAGCCTCACAATTAGGGAGCCAAAGGAGAAGTTTGCTCTCTTGGTTCTAAGCTTCTGTCTTCCTAATACAGACAAGGAGATGCCTGAGTGCCCCCCAACAGTGATAGTAAAAGAGGAAGCTCCTGTTTCAGAGGTGAAGCTGGAACCCACTTCACCCCGAGGCTATGCAAATATGAAAGAAGAGTTGAGGCACAGTCCAGAACCTTGCACCAAGATGACCATGCGCCTCCGTCGCAATCACAACACTCAGTTTGTAAGTTCTCACTTCCCTTAAGTTCTGCTCTCTTTCTCTGTTTTTGGTAAGAATTGTCCCCCCCCTCCCCCCATCATTAGCAGTAATATAGACTGGCCAATGAAAATTATTAGCTGGCAATTGTGAACTCTGTGATAACATCCATAGCCTTCTGCCTCCTTAAAAAATGCATGAAAGATAATAATAGTTCTACTGAATTTTTGCTTATTGTCCTCCTTTGAAGTTGTCATTGCCTGAAAAAAGAAATCATTTAAAACCCCTGTAGACAGTCATTAGGAGTCAATACTTGAAGGTACCTCACAGAAATATTGAACAAAACAATCTGTATTTTCTTTTGTGTGTAAAACAGCATTTCTTATGCTTTTAGATTGAATCTTACGTTTGTCGGATATGTACACGGGGAGATGAGGATGACAAGCTGCTGTTATGTGATGGCTGTGACGACAACTATCACATCTTCTGCCTCTTGCCTCCTTTACCTGAGATTCCTAAAGGTGTCTGGAGATGTCCCAAGTGTGTCATGGCGGTAAGGAAGCTTTATTTGCCCTTGACAAGCCCAGAGGAACATTCTTGCCTCACAACATCATTTGGGTTCGAACTTGATAAACTATAGAGAGATCCGAGAATAAGATTTGACCTATTGATTACACAATTATTCAAAAGCATAACATGGGCTCCATTTACTAAATTACAATTCCTTACTTGTGAATCCTCTCTTACATTTCCCCCTGTTTTCTTCCTTTCCCAGGAGTGTAAGCGTCCCCCAGAGGCTTTTGGCTTTGAGCAGGCCACTCGGGAATACACACTGCAGAGCTTTGGGGAGATGGCAGATTCTTTCAAGGCCGACTACTTCAACATGCCAGTCCATGTGAGTTCTGCTTCTTTCCCTGTGAGCTCAGACAACTAATGCCAATCATGGTTTCATTTATTGTGTTAATAACCCCAGAGACTCTCAAGGTATTTACGCACAACAATCTCTTCATTTTATCAGCAGTAGCCGTGTGAGGTGGGCGGGCTGACTGAGAGTGATAAATCAGTTCTGGTTTAGTGTGGACTGGACTCTGGATCTTTTTTGTTCTTGACCTTCACCGTACATCCCATTCTTGGCAATTTCATCATACGTGTTTCTAGTATCTTGTAACTGAGGATATAGAGTCCATAGCCCTGACATGCCTCTCCTACTCTCTTCCCCAGATGGTTCCAACAGAACTTGTAGAAAAGGAGTTCTGGCGCTTGGTGAATAGCATTGAGGAAGATGTGACGGTGGAATATGGGGCTGACATTCATTCCAAAGAATTTGGAAGTGGTTTCCCCATCAATGATGGCAAAAGGCAGCTCTCTCCGGAGGAAGAAGTAAGGCAGAGGTCTCCCTTTCCCCATGTTTGGAGCTTCTTGTTCTGCCCCTCAAGGCTGACCGGTTGTGGCCGGCCCTACCTGCTTTCTTATCCTTTGCCTTGCCTTGCAGGAGTATGCAGCCAGTGGCTGGAACCTCAACGTGATGCCAGTGCTGAAGCAGTCAGTGCTGTGCCACATCAATGCTGATATTTCAGGCATGAAGGTGCCATGGCTCTACGTGGGCATGGTGTTCTCCGCTTTCTGCTGGCACATCGAGGATCACTGGAGTTACTCTATTAACTACCTCCACTGGTGAGACTTCAGGAGGGAGGGAAACAAATCTGCCACCTAGAGCAGCTTTTTGATAGCGAAGAACCAGTAGTCCTCGACTTATAGCAGTTTGTTTGGTGACCGAAGTTACGACAGCACCGGAAAAAGTGACTTATGATAGATTTTCATACTTAACGACCATTGCAGCATCCCCATGGTCACGTGACCAAAATTCAAATTCTTGGCAACTGGCTCATATTTATGACAGTTGCCGTGCCCCGGGGTCATGCGATCCCCTTTTGCGACCATCTGACAAGCAAAGTCAATGGGGAAGCCAGATTCGCTTAACAGTCATGTTACTAACTTAATAACTGCAGTGACTCACTTAGCCGTTAACAGAAGAAAAGTCATAAAATGGGGCAAAGCTCATTTAACAACTGTCTTGCTTAACAACAGAAATGTTGGGTTCAATTGTGGTTGTAAGTCGAGGACCACCTGTTGTGATAATGGTTTCCACAAATGAAAATAGCATACCAAGCAGTTCTTATTCAAATAGTTACACTTCAAAACTGCAATTATTTTTTTATTTGTGCAAGAGAAGAATTGAAATAGAAGAACAAATGAAGGAAAGTTTATATTTAATGACATTTTTATAGCATAAAATGACTGGACCTTTTAAAGTATGTGGCTCTTCAGCATCGCATCTATATTCCTTAATGACCCTTATTGCATTCCTGCCATTTGGTGGCAAGCCCTCAAGACCTTTAATTATGGCTCTGAATTGCAAAACATTGCTCCCTTTCGATTAAAGGGGACTGTAATTGAACTCTCCATTAAAAAAAAAATTGTTCAGGAAGAATCATCCCATTCTCTTCCTATGACAGTGTTTCAGTTTTCTCTCCCTTTGTTGGACAGTATTCTCTGACAAGCTTATTTTTCTAGGGGTGAACCTAAGACTTGGTATGGGGTCCCATCCTTTGCAGCTGAACATCTGGAGGACGTTATGAAGAAACTGACCCCAGAGCTTTTTGAGAGCCAGCCAGACCTGTTGCACCAGTTGGTGACACTCATGAACCCTAATACACTCATGGCTCATGGCGTCCCGGTGAGTCATCTTTACATGCTTGGGTGTGCCTTTTTCTTCTCTAGGTATAGTCCCTGCTCTCATGGTTTCTCTTCTCTTGCATCCCTAGGTCGTCCGGACCAATCAGTGTGCTGGAGAGTTTGTCATTACCTTCCCTAGAGCTTATCACAGTGGCTTCAATCAGGGCTACAACTTTGCCGAAGCAGTTAACTTTTGCACTGCTGACTGGGTAAGTTTATAACCAGCAAGAATTTCTCGTGTTTGCTTGCATAATTCTTTAAAAAGCCACAGTGGTAACACAGAAAAGGAATCAGGAACGGAGAATCAGGTTTGCAGTTCATAGCTCTCAGCTCTATAAAAGGTGTGCATGGGACCAACATTCTTCATATACTTCTAGATTTCTTTTCTCCCCTCTGCCTCATGTTCAGTTGCCAGCTGGTCGCCAGTGCATTGAGCACTATCGGCGCCTTCGCCGTTACTGTGTCTTCTCTCATGAGGAGCTTATCTGCAAAATGGCTGCGTGCCCTGAAAAGTTGGACTTGAACTTGGCTGCTGCTGTACACAAGGAGATGTTTATCTTGGTCCAGGAGGAGCGTAAATTGCGAAAGGCTCTCCTTGACAAGGTGGGTTGAGATGGCAAGTGAATGCTGTCCGAAGCCAGGATTAGTTGCGAATGATCAAGCCGCTCATCGATTTTCTCTGCTGCCCCAGGGAATCACTGAAGCAGAGCGAGAGGCGTTTGAGTTGCTTCCGGATGATGAGCGCCAATGTGACAAATGCAAGACAACCTGTTTTCTGTCAGCGCTGGCTTGCAATGATTGTCCAAATTGTCTTGTCTGCCTTTATCACATCAATGACCTCTGCAAGTGCCCGAGTAGCAGGCAGTACCTCAGGTGAGTAGAAATGTGGGCTATTCCACGAATGAGTCGTCTTAAGTTAAAATATAGTCACTTGTTGGGTTAGATTTATATGGCTGCCTTTCACAAAACGGTACTTAGGGTGATTTACAATTTGTAGGAGCATGAAAAAGGAACTAGAAAATACAATACAATACCCTAAGCATAGAACGGAAAGGAGTACAATTTGAATAACAAAACAATGGAATTAACTGAGATCAACCAGCACATGTCTCATATAGGAACTCTAGAGAGGCTCATCCTGGGTTCTGGGTGGAGTTCATCTAAACCATGGGGGGAAACATTTTACAGGATAGGCACTGCTGACTTCTATCAGGAGATACTGCTTCATAGAAGGGATCTGAACCTGCTGGATTTCATGGGCCAAGCAAGGATAACTGGATCTCACAAATAACCCAGTTCTATGCAATGAAGGTTTCATCAGAGATAACCCGATGAAGCCTGAATTATGGTCAGTTTATGATAGCAAGAAAATGCAGCTTGCAAACTTATGATGTATTAAGGCAGTAGCCCCCAACCTTTTGAGCACCAGGGACCGGTTCTGTGGAGAGACGTTTTTCCATGGACAGGAGGAGCTATGATTTCGTGTGCTTCCTGCACCCCATGGATGGGGTTTGCTTGTTTGCACGGCCCAGTTTCTGGCATGCAGCCAGGTGCCAGTCCATGGACCGGGGGGGTGGGGGTGGTTGGAGACTTCTGTACTAAGGTGTGCCATACCTATTTACACAGCTGCACTTTCGTCCATTTGCAGATTTCAGCTGATTTCAAGGATAGCCTCATGTAGAGTGCAGTGCAGTAACCCAAATATAAGTAGCCCAGGGCATGAATTGAGCAAGCCTCCCATTCCAGATAGGTGCAATTGATGTGTAAGAGGATTTATGCAAAACTCCTCCAGCCATGTCTGCCACCTCAGCAGGAGTTGAGGATCCAAGAGGCCAATACATTGTGTAGTAGTACCGTATTTTTCAGATTATAAGATGCACTGGTGTATAAGACACACCAAGATTTCAAAGACGTAGGTAAGGAAAAAAAGTTTTGGTTCTCCCCGGTTCCAGGAGCACTTGGCAGACCTCCCAAACCCTCTGCGCACCCCGTTTTTTGCAAAAATTGACCCGTTTTTCACCTATTTTTGCAAAAAATGGGGCATGCAGAGGGTTTGGGAAGCCTGCAGACTGCTTCTGGGGGCTGGGGGAAGGCAAAAACGACACTGTTTTTGTGAAAAACAGCCCATTTTTCGTAAAAATGGGATGCAGGGCAGGGCTTCAGGAGGCCAAAATGGCTGTATTCGATGTATAAGACGCACCAACATTTCCACTCTCTTTTAGGAGGGAAAAAGGTGCGTCTTATACTCCGAAAAATACGGTACCTAAATAACGATCACCTGACAGCAGGGCTAGTAGGATGGCTGACCCTAACCACCATTTGTGCAACACCATTTTAAGTTCAGACAATGAACATATCATTAACAGACTACCTGTGCTACATATAGGAATGCAGATTTAAAAAATACATTAAGATGTATTAAATAAATACATCTTAATTCTACTGTTGACCATCTTGTCAAAACATCAAAAATAGTTTACAACCAAACCATAAATATGTGTTTTGCAAAGTCTCCATATTTCCTGCACATCTGATGTTTTTCTGCTGAGAAGCTAGTAGCAAGATAAAAGTGTCTAGTTAAAATATAACTAAATTGCCCTTAAAAAGGAAAATCAATATAAGAAATCCAAGGAGCAAAATGTAATTGCAACCTGATTTTTTTCATGAAATAGGATATTAATTTTGCTACATGGAAGACTCAAAGGAGAAATATAGTTGCAGTAGTTCTAAATGCACTATAATACATGAGAAATTACTATGAAGTATCCTTTTTCCTAATTCTCTTGTGGCCCTAATAGTACAATATTTAAAAAGAAAATTAAGACCTATTATCTACAAGATTCTATAAAGATGTGCACGGATTATTTAACATTCTAAATGCACAGATTAACATTCTAAAATGTATTTCCTGTTATAGTAAATGTTAGTGACATACAAAGCAGTTAAAAAGCAAGAAAAATTCATTTATTAATTTACTAACCACAGCATACATTATTTTAAATAAAACAATTTTGAAAAAGGCATAGTTGTATTGAGTTTAATTTGAGCACATTCAACTATTTGACACAGCAATCTTTGCTTTTTAAAAAAGAAATTTTGGCTTAAAGGCATGTTCTTAAGATACATCTTTTTAAAGACTGTCTTATTTCCATCCTATTTCCATTACTGTTAATTATCATGGCCAGAAAATCTATAGTTTATCACTCAATTGTTTCTTTGATGCTCATTTTAAAAAAAAAGTGCATTTGGCACATTTAATTGCATCATTAGGAAGATCCAGAACGTCAGCAAGTTGAGGATTGAGAGAGAGTTTGTAGCCCACAAGTATCTTTCCTTGGTAAGGCATACTGTGCAAAGGCAGAAACATTTTTATCCTCTCAAAATGTGATTGAAAACAAAATGTGACCCTTTCAAAATCTACTAAATAAGAGTCTAAATGCTAATTGCCTACAGTTCAGAATCCCTTCCCACTGCTGCCTGACTGCCCGGTAGGGAGGGACAGATAAAATGAAGCCCTGACAACACACTTGTGGTAGAGACACTGATGTGATATCAGACAGGTTTGGCATTTAGTGTGGATTTTGTATTCCCCCAAAATGTCAATTCTTGGCCCAGATGGCATGAGCCAGATAATAAGGATGTTTGCTTATTCCCAAAGAACACTAGGTTTTTAAAAAATCTTTGGCAGGACTCAAAAAGCCCATTATGATATCCTCCTCTGTTTTTTCTTTAAAAAGGCATCTTAAGAACACTGCTATACAAAATAGCAAGTAAAACCCAAATTTTAGATCACATCATTTCAAAGGACAGCTTCTCCTTGCATCTTTTTGTTGTCTTTTCATCTATTCTTAACTTTTCATCACTGGCATAATTTAAGAAAATGGGACGTAAATTTTCAGCATGATGATCCATTTGCGATGAGAACACAATACCATTTAGATATTTAGTAAGTCCTATCGGGAGTCTGCCGTGGGCATCTCCCTTAGCACTCAATTCCAGCTGGTTTAATTTTTTGTTTTTTATTAAAGAGACACCAAGAAAAGTTGCAAAGCAAAGAGTCAACCTCGAGTATCATCTTTACACTCTTAGTGGCACACAGTCACATAAGCAATCTGGAAAGTGCAATTGCAGCCAAGTGTTTCCTTAGAAATGTCTACACACCTCCACAAGAAATTTGGTCAGTTTGCCTTCTTGTAAATGACTACTGGCTAAGGTTGTCAAGGCAGGCATTTTGTGAAGAGTCACAATCCAAGGCAGATGTTGGCATGGCCGCAACATTCCATATACTTCCGCTGTGGAAACCCACCAGAGAGAACCAAGAGTTAGACACAGATAGGTCAGCATGCTGGGGAAGAAAACCATATTCATGTTAAAGTTGCCCATACTCCCAAATTAACAATGTCAACTTTAGAACTTGAAGATCACAAAACAAACACTGAGTACATTGAACCCATTTTACAACTTCCTTAATTTCAATTACAGAGCATATCCATCCTGGTTTTATTTCACTCATGTTTTAAAGGTATTTACTTGAAACAAAGTCCATTTCAGCTTCCCAATAGCTAAAACCAGAGTCATGTAAACAGATAATCTGACACTTTCACTGAAAGACTTAGAAGCTCTCCATGATAAAAGCCTGACATGTATATTTCAGTGTTCCCTCCCCCTCCCCCACTGTTACTTTGTCTTCTAAAGGGTTTGTGATCATTCTGATATTGCAAATTGAACACAACCTTTGTAAAACTGATTTTCAATTTTCTTAACTCTTCATTTAAGCCCTGAAGATATAAGTTATAATTAGAAAAAGGATTCGTCATTTAGTTCTCTCACATTGCAGGTTAATTATTATTTCAAATATAAGCAGCTAATGCATTCTGTAACATTTTCAAAATGTCATTAAAACCAGCAAGAATGATTCTTTTTAGTTGCAGCCAATCTGCAAAATATCCTAGTATAAGTAATGTAAACTAATATACTGCTGAATACTATCTTTGCAAAGACTTTTGCATACAACAGCTACCTGAAATTAACAAAGGAAAAGAGGTTGGCAGTGGTCACACACTTCTGTAACTTGTCAAGTAAAATGTGAGGAGGGGAATTCAATTCTGTAAGAAAAACAGCTTCTATGGATAGAACTAGGAAAGGGTCAAATAAATCTCTCCATTCTGCACCTCCCAGGCACAAAGTTTTTGGGGACCAGGGGAAACTTCTAGAAATGATTTGGGAGGAATGCAAAGGAGAAGATTCTATCCCTGAGTGGAAAAACACTGTTGGACTTGTTTGTATAATATTGGGTTTCATACACTATTGTGAACAAAATGTTCCCATTATCTTGAAATGTTTCTTGCATATGCTTTAGAGACTGCAAAAACAAGTCGTTTTCAAAATGCATGAATATTTCTGCATTTGATAGGTAAAGATTATTATACTCCTAACACAAATACACAGTTAGATTTTTAAAGGAATGATAGTGTGTATTTTGCTATCTTAGGACCTACTTAATGGAGCACCTGCCTTGGGAGTAGAACAAACAATGAAGCTAGCCAACCCTCAGCTGCATCATTATTTCTGCTTGTGGTAGGCCTATCCAAAGCACAAGCAGGCCAGTTAATTCTATTTAAGTCTACATGCTTGGTGCTCGTATGGGATGGGGGGAATACTGGGAATTCAATAGCCAGTTTGGTATGAGAAATGCAATGGTAAATAGAAACATGGTTTATGGTAGAAGTATGAATATTAGACTGTAATAGAAGAATAGTAATGAATCCTACTTCAAACATGCAGAATTTAAAAAAAAAGTTCTTTCTGAATACAAAAGTAGTATTAAAAATTCTTGGATATCACACTGAAGTATGACCAAACATCTTTAGATTAACTTTTATATTATTTGCTTTAAAAACTGAAAGAGTTCCAAGGTGTTTTACTGAATCAGTAGTATACTACTTCCATTGAAGTTTACAGTTTAATATTAATACCAATTGTATCTGACTCCACCTTCATTTAAAAAGCATTCTGTGGAATCAAGCTTTTAAGGGCTAATAATTTTGTTCGTCTGAGATACAAACCAATTACATTTCATATTACAAGATGCAATAAATGGCAAAACACTGATTTTTCCAGGAGTTTCTCATTCAGAAGCAAAAAGGAAAAAAAGAAAAAAGAAAAAAAAGAAGTCATTTCAATCTTTGTTTCCCAAATATCTCTAAAGAGCTATTTTCACATTTGAATTGATGCAGCTCATTTCTTTCTGAAGAATTTTGAATACTCTCAATGACGTCTTCAGTCTTCTAACAAAACAGTACGCAGGGCATCTTCTGTATTGATTAATATTGATGCTATTGCTCCATCATTAAATTCAAATGAAGTTCCTCCATCTACTACCATACAGGCATCCCAACAACGAGAGCGAATGCAAACTCTGAAAATAAATTAAAGAAAATATTTATGACAAATGATCAAGTGAATAATTTCAAATGCATATAATACAGATGGAATAATGCGGTCATTTAATCTGGGGGATGGAATGATGTTGCTAATCTACAGACAGCCCTCGATTTATAACACTTAATTTAATAACCATTCAAAATTACGACGACACTGAAAAAAAGCTGACTTAAGAATTTTTCATACTTATAATGGTTGCAACATTCCCATGGTCACATTATCAAAATTCAGAGGCTTGACAACTGACTCATATTTATCATGGCTGCAGTGTCTCAGGGTTAGTAAAAGCTTTTGACAAGCAAAGTCAATGGGAAGCCATATTCACTTAACCCTGTTACTAATTTAACAACTGCAGTGATTCACTTAACGACTGTGGCAAGAAAGGTCGTAAAAAGGGGCAAAAGCAGTGGTGAAATCCTCACGGTTCTGTCTGGCATGAGTGAGCCGCTAGTGGCGGTGATGCATGCTTCAGAAAACTGGTAGAGGCGGCAGCACGAGGCTCCGCCCACCTGCCCGGATGTCGGTTACTTCCTGGCTTTAACACTCTGCGCATGGACGTGATGTTGGCGCGCGCACTTCTGAACCGGTAGGGAAGTTAAGTAGATTTCACCCCTGGGCAAAAGTCACTTTTAAAAATGTCTCACTTAGCAACAGAAATTTTAGGCTCAATAGTGGTCATAGATCGAGGACTACCTGCAATGGAAAGTCTTCTACTGAACGTCTGGTTTTGTTACAGATAGGAATGTCTAAGAAAAGATTGAGGTTGAGAGATTTTCTTGGGGAGCGAGGATTTTAAAATTCTATAGTATTACAAAAACAAGCAAGCCCCAAGCAAAATGAGGACCTTACTCAAATTATAAAAGAAAATTTCTTCAGAGTGTCCTTTCACCTATTTTGCTGAAATAACACATTTAATTATGTTTTTTCCAAACTATGGTAGGAGAAAGTACTGTATACATCATTTTCAGTGGATATCTTCATGAAACATTAATTACAAATGATGCCTTATATCATTGCAAAGATATCTTTTGGGAAAGGAGCATAAAACATACTTTTCCCCTGTAAATTGAAAAGAAATACTTAATTGACCAACATTATAATACTATTTTTACAAAACCCACCATCATTTTAAAGGACATACTTTTTCAAAAACTATAATTGCTGTTAGTTTTGCTTCCACTGGAAGAAATAACCTTTGATGCATTTGCATTATTCTTTTGTTTGCTCTCATTTAAGTCAACTATGTTTTACTTTTTGATTAAAAAGTTCCCTTTGTGAAGAGCTACAATGTCTGCAAATTTCCTACATCCCTTATACTATAATGCAGGGGTGTCAAACTCACAGCCAGGGGGCCGCATCTGGGCCGTGGGTGCTGAGATCTGGCCCATGGGGCCGCCCTGGAAGCAGTGAAGTACCGACCTGCGGTGCCTCTGCCAGCGAAAACGGAGCTTGGGAGGGCTTTGTGCGGCCCTCCCAAGCTCCGTTTTTGCTGGCAGAGGACTGCAGGAGGCCATTACAGCCGAAAACAGGACTCGAGACCCCGTTTTCACTGGCAGAACATTGAGGTCACCTCATTTGCCCCCAACACAAGTGACGTCGAGCTGGCCATGACCACCCTGGCCATGACCACCCAGGTCCCCCAAGGTCAAACTCAACTCTGATGCGGCCCTCAATGAAATTGAGTTTGACACCCCTGCTATAAAATGATAAGGATTTGCTGAATGCACTTTGCATTCAGTCCCAAAAAGGGCAACAATGGACACAAGATAACAATGTAGCACTTGTCTGTAAGCTTTTTAAAGCAGGTACCACCTGCAGCTCTACATGATCCAATAAAAGATGTAGCTGCTTTATTTTTAAAAGTTGCAAATAGGTGCTATATTTACACTCATGTAAACTCAATTTTTTTTTATTGGTCAGAACTACTACTTTGCCTTACTGATTTTAACTAATAGTTAATAAAGACAATCAGCTTTGGATTTCCAAATTAAAATTCAGATTGCTACATTGTATTCAGTGACCTAGAGATCAACTGAAAGCAATTACCTTCCAGATCTGAATCTAAAATAGTTGCTGCTCAAATTATGGTTAGATAAACACTTACTATTAATACTTACTTTGAAGCAAAGCCTCGTTGCCGACTACTTGAAAAAACACGGTTTGAAATGGGTTCTCGTATACTAAAAAACAACCTGGGTTCCTCTGGACTATAGAGCAGTGATTCATTATATCCATTTGTTACTGAAAAAGCAGAAGATAATCAATCAGGTTCTTAAAGTAGAGTTAGTGCCCAAATCATCTTTCTTATAAGCTTTCTGATTTTTTTAAGCAGTTTATTTATATATTTTCACATTACATACATAAGTGCTTAATGAACAGCATATTGTCCGGGTCAATTTATTTATATACTATAATACTTTTCCCACTCCTAATTTCTACCTCTACTATTTAACCATTGGACAGACTGACACTAAAAATAAAAGAAAAAGAAGTTACAGAGTACTTTCGAACTGAAGCTCTCTGATTTTATGTAACACAGAAAAGCTGGGAAAATATTGTGGAGATTATTCTTAAAAGCTTGTGGAAATTAACTTGCTTATATCTGTTATTTTGTAAGTTACTAAATGTTATGTTAGCCTGTCCCATCAGAGATTGTGGAAATATGACATATTTGAAGAAGCGCTCAATTTACATTCAATTTATTCGATTTCTATTTACAGATGTAAAGAGGAGTCCTTGCATATTTTATTCTGCTAGTCCTTGCTGACTATAGAGGGTGGTGCTCATCTCCGTTTCAAGGCCACTGAGCTAGCGCTGTCTGAAAACATTTCCGTGGTCATGTGGCCACTATCACATCATGGAGCGCTGTTACCTTCCCACTGTATTATGCTTTCAAACTGCTAGATTGGCAGGAGCTGGAGCGACAACGGAAGCTCATCCCATCACGTAGCACTCGGGTTTTGAATCTGGGCTGCTGGCTGCCATCCTGAAGCCCAGAACCAATCCCCATATTTTACTTACAGATATAAAAACCTTTAAATTAATGCATTATATTAATGATTGTAAGTTAAATGCATAAAATAATGTTCATTATTTCAGTATCTTTGAAATCCTGAGCAAAATTGAAGAACAAAACAAATTGGTAAACCACAGTGATTAAACATGCTAAAAAATAGGCCTCACCTTTCTGTATTAGTTCCTTGTTCAATGGAAGCTTTAAATTCTCGTAACTTTTAGCTATTAAACAAACAAAAAAGTTCCTTATAGAAAATTATATTTTGCATTTGCTAGATAACATGTGAAAAAGAACAATTGAGAAACAAAATTCTAAGAGACACTTCTATTTCTGACCAGCACCTGACCAAACAATAAGGGAAATACATACAATATATACTGCCACTTTTATGGGACAATCTCATCTAAATCGAAGGTAAATATGTATGTTAGTTATGTATAGGAAAATGGGGAAGCAGTAGGTTTTGCTTCCCTGATAAATTTAAGGGCAGTTTCCAAAAATGTATCCTTTGTTCTGATTCAAGATTATTTGTTAAGCAAAAAAATCTGGTTTGGTTTAACGAAAAATATAATAAAATACAGACTTTATTTTCTAAAGCCATTTACAGTTCTTTAAAAGCTTTTCAAGTCTTGCAAGTGTTCTTCTTCAACTTATTTTCTCTGTTACAGATATTAGACTCCTATAATATAAGCACAGTTTTAAGAGGAATGGAACTTTTATATCATTTTAGTAGCATTTCAAAATGGTGTCATTAGGAACTCACCAATCTTAAGAATTTCTTCCACAGCCTGATTTGCTATTTTGTTGATATTAAAAGACCTAAAAGAGAATTAAAAAATAATAATACCTAGATCAACTCTAGCTGGGAAGTCTTTCTCCCTGTCTCTAGATTTTTTTATTATTTTAATTAATTAATGTTCATTACCATTATTTCTAGAAACAAATGTTTGACTTGGAAGCTGAATAATAAAAATGTTGGCTAATAAAGTTTAACAGCAGTTTGAATAAAACAGAAATTCCCAGAACCCACAATGTTGTTCAACCATACAACAAAGTTTTTGATTTAAAAGCTCCCTAAACACTGGGAAATCCTGGAAATTATCAAACCAAAAGGAATTTACTTTCAGTTTGTTTCCAGCAAATTGTAAGCATTTCCTGGGATAATATTAAGCATGCTTAACACTATATAGAAAAATTTGGGGAGTAGTAGAATTTCAATCCAGTAACCCAGCAGGTTAAAGAGAACTTATGTCTATTTTTGAGTGCTTACCGAATGTGTTCTAGAAAACGAACAGAATTCTAAAATCATAATATTCCATAAGGATAGTAATGTACAGTAGAACCTCTGGTCACAAACGCTTCTGACCACAACCAAATTGGGTTACAACCAAAAAATTCACAAAATCTTTGAATCTGGTCACGAACACATATTTGGGTGGTAATCAAACACAGGTGCAGCCAATTTCCCCTTCCATGCCATTTTTTTTGTAAGTGCCAAACAACTTGTTTGGCCACTGCATTGATTTTGGTTAGGTTTGGGTCAGAACAAAATCGGGTTGCAACCAAAGTTATGGAATGAACTATGGTTGTGATCAGAGATTCTACTGTATGTATTTTACAAGTACTAAAATATGTTCTTGGTACATAGAAATTTATAATAAAAAATCATTATGTACTTAAAGACTAAAATAACAATCCAAAGGTCCCCACACAATTAATTGTTGGAGTTCTATTTATTCTCTGAATAAATGTTCTATGATGTATCTGTACCATAAAAGCCTGCTGCAATGCATCCCAAACTTTTTTTAATATTGGAAAAAATTCCAAAGGCTCCTATAACTCAAAGTAAGCCATCTATACTGCTGACAAATGCAAACACCTTTTCAATATCGAAGGCTAACCAGTTAATTCTATTTATTCATAGCTAGTAACATGACAGATGTACAATTAAGTATACCATGTTCATATTCGAAAATGTATAAGAGTTTTAATTTTTATTGATTTGTTTATTTTATGCCAACCGATTTATATTTTAAGATGTTCAAGCTTATAACCTTCCAGAAACTGGTAAAAACAGAAAGCCTTTTGGGACAGGTGTAGAGCTCATTATCTATTTTCTTATAATCTGATATAAATTATTTTAAAATCTATAAAAGGAGGCAATTTGGTGTAGTGGTTAAGGCATTGGACTAGGAACTAGGAGATCATGAGCCTTAGTCCAGACTTAGGCAGAAAGGCAGCTGGGTGACCCTGGGCCAATCACTCTCTCTCTCTCTCTCAGCACTAGGAAGGAGAAAACCTCTTCTGAAAACTTGCCGAGAAAAAATGCAGGGTCTTGTCCAGGCAGTTGCCAGGAGTCAATGCTAATTTGAAGGCATATAATTATAATATTATAATTACTGAATTTATTAAAAAAAAACATTTTATTGCTATTTTAATCTGTAAACCACTCATAAATAAGCAAATGAATTCTTGTGATTAAACAAGAGTTAAGACTGAAATGTTTACATTGTTTCAGATTTATATTTATCACATTTGTTGGAAATCACCTTAAATTAATGTTTCTCAGAAAAAAGAAGTCCCAAATATTAAAATAAGTTCAACAGAGCTTTTTTCCCAAATATTTTTTTTCAAATACATACACAGGTTGACATATGAAATAGGTAAAGCTTAAAATAAAGTCAGTAAATATAAACCCTCTACAACTTACTTCTTGTAACAGCGGTATCGCATATTGTGTCAAAATAAATGTGCTATATATTATTCCTTTTGGAAGATTTCCACAGATCAGTGATATGACAGAAGCACACCAAACTTACCATGCTTTTGATCCAGTTCCAGTGCATATATTGAGACCTGAGCTCTTTTGTTTCTCCCATGGACCATCATCAACTGATATTTCATAATAAGAAGCCCTATGAAGGGAGAATTTAAAACTGGGTTTGCAGGACTTATAGTTCACCCTGAATAAGACAGAACACAGCCCGACATCAGGCATGTACCAGTCTAAAAAGGCTAATTTCAAACATGGCTGAAAATTTTACTACTGAATTTGTATGCAGCAGTTTTAAAAAGCAGATTTTAAAGAATAAAGATTTATTTTTGATGGATAGGGTTTTTAGATCAGTTTTCAAAACTCCAGCATGTTGTTAGTACAAGAGCAAGCCATTTTGAAAGCCTTTTAGAATTTTCTAGTAATTTTGTTTGCAATTAGCAGGAGATCTACTAGTATTGAACACAACAGAAACACAAACTAGTTTCCCTTCTACATAATTGTCCCTACTGTCATTAAAATTCAAAATGAAATTCTGAATTCAAGCCACAAGTGAGAGAAATCCCCTTGTCCCTCCAATCTGTACAAAACATGTCCTCTTTCAGAGCATATTGCTACCAGACCAATGCATCTACTGAACAAACTGAACTTGTTAAAATCATTTTCTTAAATATACTTAGCTTTATCAACTACAACTATTTAGTTTATGATTTCATGTTTCCTATTACATAATATGTTCCAATTCCCTGATCCATGATCTGACATATCTTCTGATTTACTATTCCACCAAGCACTTCATTCAGAGTTCTGTTCCACTGTTATAATTAAATCATTTTCACAACATTGTTTTCTTACATCTTACACTAATGCTTGTGCAGCTGCTCCATCTGCATACAATACGCTTCTAGGAATCCTACATCAAATCCTATGTACTTTCAAAGCAGCCATGCAAGCTTTCCAAAACATGTGGCTAATTGGAACTTAATTGAAGTATGCTTCACTAATACTGGTGCAATTTGAAAAGTGTAACTTTTGAATGTTTTGCATAGCACTAAAATCTACTACAGTTAAGAAAAAAAGTGTTTCTGTAAATCCTTAAAACAAGATTAATCTAATTTATTTTTATTTCAATATGAAGTTCCATTAGACAATGCCGGAAAAGGCAATTTTTACGTAGCTAATATAGTCAGTGGAATAAAAAATCCAATACCAACACATAACATGCAAGGTGCAAATTAAGATGCATTAAATACCAGCTAATGATTTTTCTTTCAACAACTCACAATAAAATGAACATGTAAGACTTCTTGAAAAATATAGCACTTAACTGCTTTTTCACAGGCTTCCAAAGCAAAATATTATCATTAGGATTCAGTAATCATATGAATGCAATTCCATAGATTAATCAGTACGAAAGCAAAAGAATATAAAGATTGATTGAAGAGATTATGAATCAAGGTAGTTTGGAAATGTTTTAATATAAGTAAAAGTATTATGTTACAGGCTATGCCAAACAGTAATGCTTGCAAGTAGATGTTTAGCATACCTGGATGAGAGAGACTCTCCAATAAAGACTTCATTTAATGATCTTACAGGCAAGAGGTGTGGTTCAGAAATCTGAGATCCTGCAATCACGGGCAAATTACATGGGTGAAATATAGGCCAAGCAGATGTTTCTAAAAACACACTCAAACATGAAAATGTCTCTGAACTAAAATGATGATACTTATTTTCAGACTTGATATGAAAACATTTATTTTATACAAACCTGGCTGCGTCTATTCATAGGAGCTCTGCACTTAATAGAAGCATTTGATTTCTAATCTGAGCATGTTTTTCTACTCTGTTGAGATGGTAAATTAAGAGCTGAAGATGACGGTTTAAGATTGGGTACTATTAATCATCAATCAGAGTTGAATACATTTTTGGAGAAAAAAACGGTACTCACTTTGATCCTGAAATCTTCCGTTAACATGGGCCCTACTATGCTGTTCTTGACTCAGTTGCTGTTCATGTAAATCTACAGGGACTGGGTTAATACCAGTTCCTTCAAGGTACAACCGGATTCGTTGCCTCCATTGCCATCTTTAAAAATGAAGAATACAAAAAAGTAAAGCAACTGAAATGGATGACAATTTTTTCCATGAATCACCACTACAACTGACCCATACAGCATTCAGAAAATTATTAACTACCGGTATTTGATATAAACGTTACTTAACTCACAAAGAAATTTAGTTGATGGGAATGAAATTCATATTCTTATCACAATCTAAATTATGAAATAATTTCTGAAAGTTCTAGGGCAATTTAACTTCAAGTATCCCAAAGACAAAATGTTCTTTTTCTGGTTTTCTGATGTTGGGAGAGATGAATTTTCAGACCAGTACAAGTTGATTTAGTGTGAAACCAAACAATCTAAATATTATACCATCTATTTAAGGAAAATAAAAATGCAATTATTGCTTTAAAAACTCCTCAAAATATAGTTAATGATTATATTCCTATTATATTGAAATTATAACTTGCTGAATTCATTATTTTTGCCAGATCCATTGTCACATACGTATACAATATTTAGAAGATAACCTATAGCGATGTTAACAAAATATAAAATAACCAACCCCATGCATTCCCTTATTTACTTTAATTATTTTTAAAAATACTAGTTAGTCTCTCCAACAAATATTAAGGAGAATGATAGTATACCAGCTACTGAAGAATAACTGGTAGATTTGATCATTATTGCACACAATGATTGGGAATTTATTATTATCTTATCAGAATAATGGTGAATCCTTCCTTCCCTTCCCTATTTCACATGGTAGCACCCATCATATTTTCCTACATGTAGTGCAAATCATGTAGGTTCTGAAATGGGGAATTGGTTAGAAAACACTTCCCCCCCCCACTGAGTTCCTTATTTTGAAAAGAATGATGAGAGAAGGCTCTATAAATATTAGAAGAAAATAGGATAATCGGAATAGCATGGTTTTTTAAAGATAGGTATGTTTGTTTAGGCTGATCATATACTGTAGCTCAACCAGAAATTTAATTTTCACGTTTATTCATAATTAAAGCCTGTCTTAACATAATTACATGAATTGTTCCTACTGAAGAGTCCAGCCAAGCCCATTCCTCCCACCATTTTCCCCACTCTGACAGACTTTTGGCATGTTGTATCCACCGAGTACATTCAGCTTCTTCTGGCTGTTGTAAGAAGAGGTATGTATGTGTGTCCCATTAGAGCTTTGCCCCTTTTTTTTGGTATTAATGCAACTCTGTCATGGCTTCGTCAGACAGATTAGCACCCTTTCATCTCTCAGTGACTTTCTTTTTTAATACTGGTACTGTTACCAGTCTCTATTTAAAAAATAGTGAGTTTCATCATTAATTAAGTTTAATTACACTGTTGGATTACACTGATTTCTCCCAAGTTATATCAGTCATCATATCATAGTTCCTGCCCATTGCTTGACAATATTTTGAGTTCATATAAAATTGACTTCAAAATATGTACATATGTACAAATTAATCATTGTTTTGCATTCAGCGATTCCTATACGTTAATATAGGATGGGGGAAAATACCGTTTCCCTGAAAATAAGCCCTCCCCCAAAAATAAGCCCCCTCCAAAACACAGTAGCAGTCATAAGGTGACCACATTCACCGCCTCCTGCACGTCAAAAATAATAAGATCTCCCCAAAAATAAGGCCAAGTGTTTATTTCAGGGGTCAAAAGAAAATAAGGCCCTGTCTTATTTTCGGGGAAACACGGTAATCATTAGGTTTTATCCCCAATACATGTCAATGACACTTAGACAATATTTGTCTAAAACCTAAAAATATTTCTAAAGACAAAGTTCTCTAGAGATTTAATTTATATTACCTGAATTCACCACTATAAAGTTTCTGCAAAGCATCTGGAAACGAGTGTGTATATCGTACAGGTAAACACAAATGGCCCTCAGATCTGTATATAAAATAACAATGGAAAAATAAAACATTGTATTAGAAAACTCAATACATTTTTCAAGCAAAGATTTATTCCCTCTCACCCATTCTAAATGAGGAATGTGTCATATAATGATGGATTATATTACTCTAACTGAATTCTCATGCATTTTAATTAGCAAATATGAGGGACTGAGCAATTTATCAACTATTTCTCACAGACATGTCAAATACACTAAAATCTTTTATTTCATAACAATTCTTGTTCATGACTTAAATTTAAATATTTAAGTTTAAGCAGCGGACAAAAGCAACAACTCTAAAAAAACACACCCATCACACTATTCTCTTCTGAGGTATGCAATATTAGCAAACACAGAATGGTAATAGGAAAGAGCAAGCGACAGAAATTAAAGGCATGAGACATTTCTAGGGAAAAAAAGCAGCAAAAGACAGCAATACCATTTAATTCACTATTTCTTTTCATAATGTTTCACCTCTCAGTATTAAAGATGCTGCAGGGTTCAGAATAAACAGATGCACACTGAGTACAAAAGTGAGTGACAAGAAAGAAATATATAGAATGCAGGGGGATGCAAAAGAATTCATGTTTGAATTCAGGCACCAACTGAATATCAGATGGTGTTTTGGAGTCAGCATCTTATTTTCCTGCAATTGTGAGGCCACTTCCCTGTCCTGTTCTACCCCACTTCTTAAGTATTCCATTATGACTGCATTCAATTTATTGTGATATTTCTCTAGACCAGGGCTGTTAAACTCCTGGCCCACAGGCTGGATGCGTCACGCGCTCGCCACACCCACGCCAGGTTTAGCGAAGGAGGGGGGAGTCCTGATATATCACGTGACGTGGCCGTGACATACGATTGATACCCCTGCTCTAGACGAACTTAACCCTGCTCCATATAACAAAGATGCTAACATGCTCTTATACAGAAGCAATTTTGCATACTCGACAGATATTCATTCCTTACAAAAAGCCACATTTTTATAATATCAGCAATTTAGGGAAATACATGTATGATATCTTCAGTGGAATAAGGGAGATGAATACTATTTGCTCTCTGAGTACATTTTTACAATTATTTTCCTATAGTCTTTATCCCTTTCTAATTTTTGCTGCAAATATTTGCTTATATGCTGTATGTTACCCTTTACAAAGGCTCACCATTCCACAAGCACCCCTTTTATTTCAATATTACCTATTAATACTTCTCCATGCACTTCAATGGCACCTTGTGACATAATTCTTTTCATTCTATTTCATCGTCTTCCCTCACATCTACTTTTCAATCATTGTTTGGAGATTAATTTATCTTCAAATACTTATTCATACAAGATTTTCTCCTCCTGCAGTAGTTGTTCTTCCCCTCTCATTTCTTTTATTTCTTTTCCTCTTCCTCCATGTCCATTTTCCCCCAAGACTCACTCGACACTACCAAAGTGAACCAAGCACCTCATCACCCAAGCATCCTTTACCAATCCTCTTAATTTTTCATCATAAAAACGAACAATTTTACATTGTTCTGAACTGATTTCTTTATGAAATAACCTATGCACAGACCACTTACATCATGTTTCTCTGCATGTCTCTGTCAATTGCACAAAATCAGATCATCTTCACTCAGATAGATTACATCACCCCCCTTTTCTTTTAGTTTCATAGATATTCAAAACATGTTTAAGGTTCATTTTTATTGCAGCCAAAGTCAACTAAATGAACATTTTACAAGCTTTTAAAAAGAAAAAAAAAAGATTCCTGTCATTTGCTTCCCCCTGCATATATCAGGGTTATCCCCATACCGATCCAAAGATATTGATCTCCACTATCCATCATGGCTTTGATCTATCAAGGCTTTCATGTAATGCTTTTCATAATACAGAGAAACTGAAATTAAACTATCATCTTAATTATATCTATGCCATATGCAGCATTCCCTGCTCATAGTAACAATACTAGTAAATTTAGACACATTTTGGACAGAACATTGTAAGCAACTAATACCCAGTTTTGCCTGCAACATTCTCATGTTGTTTTATGCAAATTAACATAGAGGCTATTTTGCAAGCTACCTACTGATGTTCACCTCCCATCAATTCATGGTTTTAAAAATACACATGTTTTTAAAATAGATTAATGTTACTACTTTCAGATTAGGTGTTGCTGATTAAGAGAGCCAGTTTGGTGCAGTGGCTAAGGCGCCAGGCTAAAAACTGGGAGACCATGAGTCCTGCTTTACACACAAAGCCAGATATGTGACATTGGGTCAGTCTCTCTCTCTCTCTCTCAGCCCTAGGAAGGAGGCCGTGGCAAACCATTTGTCGAGAAAGGAATCAAAACTGATTTGAAGGCAACCCTCCCAATCCCACAAATTGTAGCTTTAGAGACAAAGAAAGGGAGGAGAAAGTCGCATATGATAAATATTTAAAAGCGAAGACTTTATAGTCTAATGTAGCAACACACAGGAGACAGAATTATTTTTGCTTAAAATGAAATAAAATGCCATTCAGTGATTATATTACTATATAATCAATGAACGGCAGTACATTGGATAGCATTAGGTGTACAGCCAAGTGGAAAGTACCACTACTTCAAGATAATCAAATGCTATAATCAAGTAAGACTCATTTACTCTTAGAATGACTCGGTCCTATCAGAGAGCAGACAGAGTCATTCCCAGTCCTGGAGGCTATATCCACCTTTAATGGAGAATAACAAGACTTAGGTAAAAGCAAGATTCACAACCAAACATTAACTCCAATTATCCCTGAACTCTGCAGTGAGAATTCAATTACCAGTATTACAATGGAAAAACTACTAAAGTTATAGTATTAAAAGAAGAAAAATTTAAAAAGGCAATAGGGATGTTGATTTTAATCAGAAGACTCCCAAAAGATGATAATACAATGTTTACATTATAATAGACTCAGGATATATAATTCATGGGCTAAAAATGCCAATGAATGCACTTCTAATGAGATTTATATTAGCTATCAGATGAAAATTTCTTGTGATGCCGATAAATACTAGTGTAGTATTAAACTTAATGTGTTGGATTTGGATCAGGAAAACCAATATTCTAAATCATACTTAACCATGGACTTCATTAGCAATTTTAGGGCCTGTTACTATCTCTCACTTCAATTTATAGATTAATTAGGGGGGGATGAGCAAAGTAGGATGTAAATCTAGTAAGTAAATAAAATACATTGATACTGGAACTTGTAGAACTCAATTTAGAACATCTGATTTATTTAGGCACATAGATAGACCCAGTTTGGCCTGACGGTTAAGACAGCAGGGTTAGGTTAGGTTAGGTTTAGTGTTCTAGTAGCTAAGGCACCAAACTAGAAAGTGGGATACCATGAGTTCTAATCCCACCTTAGCCATGAAATCCAGTTAGGTGACCTTGGGCCAATCACTCTCTCTTAGTCCAACTCGCCTCACAGGGTTGTTGTGGTGGGGAAAATAGGAATAAGAAGGAGTATTGATTATGCTTGCCACCATGAATTATTTGTAAAAATAATAAAGGTGTGATACAAATAAATAAATATTTGATATCAAAAGATTTTAAAAGTTACATTTATGACCCTACAGTAATACTTTATACACTTGCAGAACAATTCTGTTTATTTCCAGATTAGCATAATACTGCTACTGAATTAAGTTTTGACCATTTATGCTCTGAGGACATTTTCATACAAGTAAAAGGTAAAAAAATGTGGGGAAAAGTTGAATATAAGATAATACAACAGAAGTATCCATGGGGCTCAAATTGCTATAATGTATCATTTATTTATTTGGCTACCCAACCTCATCATAAGATGCCAGCAAATCTTGGGCTCACCTATCTGGATCTGTATTTATTCCAATAACTGGTTTTAATTGATCCAGCACCTTACTGGCCGCCAGAAGCATTGTTCCATCACCTAGGAAAAATATAGGGTTTGGTATCAGAGCATGTTTATATAAGAATTTTTTAACATTCCAAAATGAAGTATTGGACAAACATCTTAAGGGGAAAAAAGAGACTGATATGTATTGATATGTGCCTCAACGCATCTGGGGGCTCCTAACACAACTTTGAAGGCAGTCACCTGAAAGAGAAGAGGTACATGCTCTCCTGAAGAGGATAATTCTTGATTCAGGATTCAGACTCAGTTAAACTGATAATTACTTTTCATTTGGTAAAATATTCTGATGGATGATTGTTAGATTCCCCTGGATGGGGAAGTATGCATCTCATGGTCCTATCAGAGAAACATACATCAGGTCTTAGCAATGTTCCCAGCATAGTATCTTTCTGACTACCTATAACAGTGATGGTAAACCTATGGCATGCGTGCCACAGGTGGCACACGGAGCCATTTCTGAGGGCACACGAGGCATTGCTCTATTAGCTCCAGCTCGCTCGTGCGCGCTGGCCAGCTGATTTTCAGCCTTCATTTTCAGCCATTTTTCACCCTCCGGAGGCTTCAGGACGCTTCCCTGAAGCCTTTGGAGGGTGAAAAACAGCTCAACGGGCAAACAGGAAGTCCCGATGGGCTGTTTTTCACCCTCCGGAGGCTTCAGGGAAGCCTCCTGAACCCACTGGAGGGCGAAAAATGGCCCAATTGGGGGGGGGGGCATGCGCAGTGTGTATGTGTGAGGGTGCTGATGAGTGTGCGCACCAGTGCATGCACAGTCCCATTTTTGGCATGCAAGAAGAAAAAGGTTAGCCATCACTGACCTATAAGGTTTGGAAGCCAAAGGTATTATTTTGCAAAGGTGCATTTGAACAGGCAACTCCAGTCAATAATTATGAGGGAAAGTCATCAAGTCTGTGGTTACTCCAATATGGAGGATTCAATAGTCATTTTGCCATATTTATTATTTGCTGTATTAAGTGGTATACAGTTGTGTAAATCATAGTATAACAATAAAAGACAGTAAGAAATTATAGTAAGAGCAATAATCCATTAAGATTTTCTTTAATATAGTGATTTTTTGTATCAGTGGCTGTTGAGTTAAGGTATTCTCGACAAATAATAAATTCACCCGTAAAACAATCCAAATGCACAATTAAATTATACAATAAAGTACAAATAGCAAATTCAAATATTCAATCAGAGCATAACCTCTCTTCTTATACTTAATAGAATAACTACAGTATGTCACAGGAGTACACCCCCTCACATTTTGTAAATATTTCAGTATATCTTTTCACGTGACAACACTGAAGAAATGACACTTGGCTACAATGTAAATTAGTGAGTATACACCTTGCATAACAGTGTAAATATGCTGTCCCCACAAAATAAAGCAACTTTTCAATAGATGTGACATACTGTAGATCTTTTCTGAAACTCAGAAGATAAGGATTAAACCAAATGTCTGTTGAGAAGGATTTTTGGAATATTGGAGAGGTAACTGAAAATGCCTACTTTCAAAACCTCATCAGATGGCTTATTTGTACAGATGGGACTTAAAAGGAACTTGACCCTATTTGACTTGTTTGCATGGGCAGATAAAAGTGGACGCTTAGATAACTCGGTTCTGAATCACATAGGATCTTAAAAGTGACAACCAGCACCCTGGCAACTGGAACCATTTTTAATTGCTAAGCAATCTGGCTGTAAAGCGCAGCTGCTTCGCTTAGAAGTAGCAATCCCTGCAGTTCAGTTGCCATGATTAAATGAATCCACCATTCATTAAGCAAAGAAACTTCCTGCTGACTTCCCACAACCAAAGTAAGTGGAAAAGTCAATGGGAAGTTGCAAGTCCCAGGCTGGCAGGCAGGTTGCTGCTAGATTGGAGAGGGTACATAAGAATACACAAAGCTGTAATAGAGGCACAGTGCAGGCCAGGCATGCAAGAGGTACAACAAGGATCAGGAAAAGTATGGTATGAGTCAGGGAATATATGTGAGAGGCATGATAACGTCCGGGAGGGTGCATGAGGGTGTGGCATGGATTAAAAAGTGTGAACAAAGGTGTATGGGAGGCACATGTCAGAGGGTGTGCAAGTGACTGGTGTAAGCTGGGAGGGCTGGGGGATGGTGTGAAGATGGAAAACTTATCCCAGAGGGAAGAGCAAGAGGTTCAGGGTAATCATGCACTAGAATTTCTCATGATATATTAGTAAGTAAGAAAGTAATAGCTTTATTTTGGCAATATTCTGTCAATTAGTGGTAAGAAAATAAAAGACTGTATTTGATTGGCTCTTTCAGTCTCTACAGTGCCTGGCAATTCACCGTTTTAGCTTAGACTTACTTGTAGATTGGCAAATTTGGCTTTAATATTTCTGCAAAAGTAGTTATTCAAGTTTTCAATAACTCAAAATACATTTCCCCACTCACAAGTTAATACCTCCTGCTGCAATAACAGCATCTGCCCACCGGACAGTCTCCTCATCATAGTCTCTCCGTTTCACAAGCCGAACTTCAATCTTCTCATTTCTACAGAGAGATATTGAAAAGCAAGTGATTGTTCTGGTTTTCATGGTTAAGAAACGCAAAAGGTGAGGTCAGTCAATACCTCTTAGGAAAAAAAGGAAGTGAAAAGTAAAGCCTATACACTGACAAAATTCATATGAACTTCTGACGATCTTGTGAAACAGATCAAAAATTTACATCAGGCCGAGTTATCAGTTGCATGAAAATATCCACTTCTTGCATTCAACTCTCTCACTTGTTAAATCCAACAACAGTATCAGAATTTTGTTGCTGCTTTATTAAGGTGAACCAACTTGGAATCAGAAAAATGTAGGCACCATTTATGTGGTGTAGTGGTTAAGGCACCAGGCTAGAAATCAGGACACCATGAATTCTAGCCCTGCCTTTAGCTCTCATCCCTAGGAAGAGGCAATAGCAACCCACTGCTGAAAAGCTTGCCAAGAAAACACCAGGAGTCAACAAAACAAAGGAGTCATCAAAGGGACCAAAGAACAACAGATATATTATAAACTAAGAGCAAAATTGCAGAAGTGTTTCAAAGCATTCAGGATTTCAGCAAAGACATTTCTGCTTTAAGATATTGCATCTGATACATTTGTGTTCCCATCAGAAGTATCTTTTGATGCTAAATCCAATTTGCTTTATAATGTTCATATACAGGTATTCCTTGACTTATGACAAGTTGCTTAGTGACTGTTTGAAGTTATGACTGACCTCCCCAGCATTGCTTATAATCCAAATTTGAAGTTTTAATGGTCACACACATCCCTGCAGCCATGTGATTGCATTTTATGTGCTCAACAACCAGCTTGCATCTATGGCTGTTTGTAGTACCCCACAGTCATCTTGGCAGTTCATATTAGGGGTTGCTGATTAAGAGAGCCAGTTTGGTGTAGTGGCTAAGGCTCCAGCCTAGAAACCGAGAGACCATGAGTCCTAATTTATGTGCAAAGCCAGCTACATAACTTTGGGACAGTCTCTAAGCCCTAGAAAAAAGACCATGGCAAACCACTTGCCAAGAAAGTTGCAGGAACCTGTGCAAGCCGTCACCAGGAATCAAGACTGACTTGAAGGCAATCTGCCCAATTCCCACATTATAGCTTTAGATGTGATCACAGGTGATCACATTTTGGGTGCTCAGCAACTAGCTGGTATTTATGGCTGTTTTCAATATCCCACATTCATGTGACCATAATATATGATCCTTTTGCTGAAAATTGGTGTTTACTTCTAGTTTCGGCCAAAAAACACCCATTGTGAACAATGGATTTGCTTAACAATTACTGCAAAACAAAATTATAAAATCGGGAGTGACCATATGGTGACCTACCTAACAACTGGCATGACTTATGACTGTAATTCCATCTCAATTATAGTTGTAAGTACAGGACTACCTGTACTACTGGATCAAAGTCATTATGTAATATTTTTAAAACAGGGAATATAAGAATAATGTATAAATGTTCAGAGTCTCTGCTCACTGACATTATTTCAATTATAATTTCAATTCTTGATATATACCCTTACCTTAGACTATTTACAATATGTTCCACATTTTTGGTATGAATCCGATGCCGCTCTAATAGACCACTATAATTAGATCCTTTTAATGCAAGCTGTGAAAGAGAAAATTGGCAAAACAAATTGAAATAACACAGACATTTAAAAATTATTTTTCCACTAATTGAAGCAAGTACACCGGTAAAAAATATTTTAAAATTAAAAAACAGTGTAAGAATTTGCAACACATTACTATTTTAAGCTATAAGCTTACAGACTTTATATATAAGCATTAAGCATATTAATCAAATTTTATCTTAATGAACTGATCACTATGCCATCTACAAATAACTGCCTCACATCTGACCCTCACATACGGTAAGTTTCCCATCTTGCTCAAACCAAGAAATAATGATTAATAACTTCAAAACAAAATAGGAAATGAAGCCATGATTTCAAGTGCTTATTAGGGAGCTATCACCTATAGTTTCTCAGTTCTAGATTATTATTTTCTATTCTATTCTATCATCTCCATATTCTTAATGATCAGGCTTTTAATATTACTATGAAATAATTCTCTCAGAACGGTCTATTAATCTCCTGGATGGATCATTCTTACAGACTGCCTATCCTGTAGAGAGGAGTAGTGTATTAAGTCTACACCTCAGGGCATAGTTTTATCATTACAAAGGAATAGTTGCGATAACTTTTGCATACTAACTTCCTACTATCTAGTAACTAATACACAAAATCACATGTGACCCAATTACATGAATTTGGCTGTCAACAAATTGGAACAGCTCCAAAGCTGTCTTTTAACCACATGTTTGAGTTATTTCAATCACAGTAACCAAACAGAAAATAGAATTTAAAATAAACCTAGTAAATCAATGAAAATGTAGAACAAATGAGAAAACAGAATCAGCCATATTTTTAACAGGCACCATTTTCAATAACCACTTCATTACAATGCTCTACAGCCCTCAAAACTTTAGCTGCATTGTATTCATTGTCAGACTATTCAGCTGATTGGACATATTTTGAAAGATGCACAGAACTACAAGTACAAGTATTTGACTGACTAAACTGAAAAAGTATTGTCTGAATACAGTCAATGCTGCATGTGTAGAGATAAACTATGGTAATATACAACTTGTGTACATTATAAATTCATAACAAAGTGAGTATATGGTCAGCAAAAAGCCAGAGGAACAACGCTACATTTCATTTCATTTTAATTAAGTTAAGTTAATACAATGATGCATCAAAAAAGGAATTAGAACATCAACTCTTTACAAAATAACTCAATATACCAGACTATAATTGGTCAGAAATAACAAAAAGGATACATAGCATTTCTATATTAATCCTGCTCAGAGCACTTCTCAATGTAACCCACATATTACATTGTGAATGCTGTGTGTGTTATTTACCTTCAGGAATTTTGAAATACCATGTTTTGTTTTTTTTAAAAATCAGGACATTCGAAACCTTTAAAAATATGTATATAAGAAGTCTAAAGTAAAAGACCTTCACACCAGGTCATAATTAGAATGGCACAACTGCTGCTAGTTTCACAATAAACTCATATGTACATAAGTCACATTGCAAGTGAACTCCTTATCCGAGCTAACTGAAATGTTCAACTCTGCTCTATTTAATCACAACACAGTTTAATATGAGGTATTAACCTGTTATTATTCTAGAGTAGTGATGGCGAACCTATGGCATGTGGAGGCATGTCGGTGGGCACACGGGCTCAGGTCTGGCGTGCATGTGCGTGCTGGCCAGCTGAATTTTGGGCTTTCTGGGCTTCCATGGGGAAGCCCGTTTTTTGCTCTCCCCAGGCTCCAGAGCCTTTCTAGGAGCCTGGGGAGGGGGAAAACAGCCTTCCCCACCCTCCGGAGGCCTCCAGAGGCCGGAAATGGCTCATTTGCCAAATTCTGGAAGTGGGGAAAAATGGGACTTCCGGTCCAACCGGAAGTTGCCAAATGGGCAATTTCTGGCCTCCGGAGGGGAGCCTTTTTTCACCCTCCCCAGGCTCCTAGAAATGCTCTGGAGCCTGGGGAGAGCAAAAAGCGGGCCTATCAGGCGCACCATGCCATTGCGTGCTGGAAGGGGGGGTCAAGAATGCATGCACGGGGACATGGAATTATGGGTGTGGGCACACAAGCACGCAAACCCCCCCCATGCTTCCCCACTTTTGGCACGCGATAGCAAAAAGGTTCGCTATCACTGTTCTGCAACCTGATGTGTGACATCCTTCAAAAAAAAATCTATTGAAAAGTTGATGTTTTATGGATTTGCTTTTAAACAAGGAATGATTATAAGAGATATGTTCAATTTTACAAGGGGTGAAGAGGTACAAAATTTGTTTATTCTTGTGATGAGGAGTAGAACCAACTTCTTTATATGTGATGAGGAGTAGAACCAACTTCTTTATGTTTCTTTTCTTTTTTTCTTTTTTTCACTTTTACTCTACTTTTCTTTCTTTCTGAGTTTACTTTGATATATATATATACACACATCCTATTAATACCTATTAACTATTTGTATCAAAAGACAATGCTTCAATCCACTCATACAATGAAACCAACTTAGTTCACTGAAAATGTTTCTTTAACTAAAGCTAATGTGTCCAAATGTCTGACCTTTGATAATGCTATCAGAACATGTCGTAAATATTCACTATCAGACTTTTTTTCAGACTCTGAAAAAGTCAACAAAGCCAATCTCATTGGGTTAAGAATGTCCTACCAAAACTACATTCCAGGGAAAAAAGACTTTGAAAAAGATACTATATAGGTGTTTCAGTTTTTATATTCTAGTCTACAATTTATTTTCTTAATGATATTGAAGTATAATCATGACTGGAAGGGTTATAAAAACCCCTTAAATATTAATTATTCTAGGTAAAAATTAAAATGTACTATTAGCCTACTGCCCTGAAGAGATATTGAGGGTGTCTAAAGAGTTGCAAGAAAAAGAGGGGAACGATTTCTATGACTGTCAGACACAATTCTTCATCTACGGTAGATTACCAACTTTATCTAGTTCCAATTTCTTAATTTAGACACACGAAATGAATATTTCAGCAAAACTGGACCAACTGAAAAACACAAATTATCTTGTTTTATTTTACTAGCACAAGTTTACTTAATTAGGGACGTGGTGAATCAGTGGCTAAGATGCTGAGCTTGTCAATCAGAAAGGTCAGCAGTTTGGCGGTTCGAATCCCTATCATCATGTAATGGAGTGAGCTCCCATTACTTGTCCCACCTTCTGCCAACCTAGCAGTTCGAAAGCATGTAAAATGCAACTAAAAAAATAGGGACTACCTTTGGTGGGAAGGTAACAGTGTTCCAAGCACCTTTGCTGTTTAGTCATGCTGGCTACATGACCACGGATATGTCTTCGGACAGCGCTGGCTCTTCGGCTTTGAAACAGAGATGAGCACCACCCCCTAGAGTTGGGAATGACTAGCACGCATGTGCAAAGGGAACCTTTTACCTTTTAGGTTTATTTAGTTGTCAATAATTTGTGTGTGTGTATACAGATACACACACACACACACACACACACACACACACACACACACACACACACACACACACACACGAGTTGGTAAATCAGATTGACAAAGTGGGGAAGTGTGACCTTTGCAAATAATTTCTGCCTGTATTTCTAATATTTTTCTATCTCCCTTTTCTTTCAAATTCAGGGTCATTTTTGTTTAGGATTAATACAATAGAAAGCACAAAAACCATAACAGTATTTAAAGAAGTTATTTAGTAACTATTTTATCACTACTGAATAGACAAAAGTGTTTCAAACAAGTACCAACATTTCTAAATCCTTGGGAAAAGACTGAAATGTTTTGCTAATTAATAGAATGAATACAAGTGATCAGGAAGCGTTGCTTCCACAATCAAAGCATCCTGTGCACATAAGATCAGAATCAGCACAGTGACACCACTTTAAGAAACCAACACTATTGCCATCTGAAAAACAGAGTAAGACTTGAATGATAAGTAAGAGCTTAACAGCACTATGTTCCATGGACAAAATCTGGCTCTCCTCTATTCCACAACAACAAATCACTGATGATTGTGTGAAAGTACTGCTCTACAGTAAGCCACTTATTCTGGAGAAACTTTTTTGAAGTTTAGGGGAGGAAAAACAGTAGTCTAGCAACTGTAAACAATACATCCACATGGCTCTAAAAAACTGCTGCCAAGAAAAAGTATGCTGGATTGAATGGGGACAGAACTAAAAAAAATGTTTGCCCAGGAGCAAAACAAATGCTTTTGGTGGAATATATTTTCTGTCTGCATTTATCCAGTCTACTTCAAAGTATTACAGGATGCCCAGGACAGATCTGGGAGAGACCCACGAGAATTGAAATTGAATTTTTTTTTAAGTTCTTATTTTATCTCATTCATATATATTTTTTCTTAGATCCCCCCCCCCCAAATATAGGATCTGCTTTTTCTGGATCAACCAAATGATGATCCATTGGTTGCTCAGGAATTGACCAACAAGCCAGGAATTGTCACCTGAGCCAGTCATTGTGGGCTGAGAGAGTGACTGGCCCAAGGTCACCCAGCCAGCTTTCAAGCTTAAGACAGAACAAGAACTCAGTCTCCTGGTTTCTAGTCTGGTGCATTAATCTCTAGACCAAACTGGCTTTCATTTTATTTCATTTATATTTATTTATTTACTTGCTTTACAGTATGCATATATTTAAAATTAATCAGAATGGCTAACGTTACATTTCACATAAGCATTTAAAAAAAGGTAATTTCAGCATGCTTAAGAATGAAGAATTAACAACTAAATTAGATAACTTCTAAGCCAAGATTCTCCAGTGCCTGGAAGTGATATAAGTTGAAAGCAAACACTTAAAGCCTCTAGGTTATTGAAGACTGGACCAGCTGAAAACATGATTAAAGATTGAACATCTGAAGAATGTAATGTTCCATGTTACCACTTAACTGTTTATATTTAGCTCTTCTTTTGAACAATTCTAATACTATGAGAGAATGTAATTTCTTAGATGTATTGATGGCTGAATGGAATTTATCAACTTAAGGGAGAACAAGTATGCTAATTGGTATCAGTCATAAAAGCTATTTCTAATATCAAAGGTTGTATGTTTCTAAAGGCCAGTTGCTCTGGAACAAGTAAATACTATTGAGATAATGTTCTGCTTACAGGAACATAATGACCAGCTAGATAGAACTTTAATTTGATCCTGTGAAAATGTTCTAAATATTGCTGAAATAGTTACAGCATACTGTACAACTCTGAATGAGCCAAACTCATGTGCTTCAACAGTCTTCCCTAAATGACTCCTGTGCTACAATCTCAGAATTACTGTATCAATAATCACAACTGAATTCTGAAATCTGGGATTCCAAAACATAAGACTGTACTGTAACATTTGTAGCAAGACCAATGAGCTGCTTGGAAATAGATAGGTGCTATTTCTAACTGATATTTCTTAGACAACAAAAAGAGTTTAGCAACCAAACCTTACAATAATAGACTGGTTCTTCTATGTCAACTGTTGCTGCTCTGTGTAACTGAGAACAGATAAATTATAGTTGTCTCTTCCCTGAATTAAGTAATCACATTGTAAAGCCATCTGATTTAAATACTGGCTACAATATATTGATTAAAACGTACTTCCTTAACTGTAAACTGGTTAAAGAAAGTGAGTATGTGAGAAGAACATATGTAGCCCAACTTTCTTTCCTGTAGCCCAAGGTCTACTGGATCAGCCTCCATATTTAATCACCAGGCAGTACGATATGAAATAGATTTCTTTGTTTTATCCTTGTTTTCTAATCATACCTATGTGTAAAAGCAAGATCTGGACGTAATACTGCAAAGAGAACAAACCTTATACCAATGTTGACATTTGTTTTGGTGTAACTTTTGTAAACTTCTTCAAATGCAACCAATGGACTTGACCAGGGACTTGTTTATTCCACAATAACTGAATCTGGCTCTAGGATGTTAAAACATCCTTTGTTTGCAACTCTTTCTTTCCAATAACCCACTTTTCTTCCCCCCTGGAACTCAAGGCAGCCTGGATAAAAACGTCCAAACTCACATCAAACCTTTATTAAAATAGCTGCACCACGAGAAGTGCATATGCACACATTATAAAGCCCTTCCTTTTCCCCCCCCTCCCCTGCTCCAAGATCCCTGCCATAAAAAATAAAAATAAAAACAGATCACACAGACCAACCAGAGATTGCTAAATTTCTATTAAGTTTTCAAACGGTGCAAGGAGCAGGTCTGTGAAGCCTTTAAAGGGCCCTAAGGCAAGCCTTCCTACCCGGCGGCAGGCCAGGTTTGTTGGAGGACGTCTCCCTCGGTCCCACAACCTGGGACACCTGGGGGGGGGGGTGAGGGGGAGAAACCACC
>JANHFT010009567.1:0-13142 GCA_032467955.1 Pseudoxenodon macrops
GTTTTTTTTTTCTTTGCTTGACTTTCTTAAAGGGGAAGGGTTGTTTTAAGCTTTTTACACTGCTGTTGGGAGGAAATACTCCCTTGTTGAAGTTCTTCCAGCCAGGATGCAATGATCAGCACTTTGAAGAAATAATTGAATAATGAAGCAGAGATGCTGGAAATAAGCTTTTAACGATAAGGAACCAAGATGAGTGGCCCAGTCATATGACCACCAAGCCATGCCCCCTAATAAGTCACGCCCACAGAACCAGTTGTTAAAAAAATTGAATCCCACCCTGGTCACTCCACATATTTGATATTCTTTTGACATGATCTCTTAGTACAATTTTGTGTGTAAACCTGATACACTTATTTACAAATTCAAGGATATATTTTTCTATTTATGCATTATCATTTTAAAACCATTTTAAAAATAATAAGTGTGAATATCATGTGACCCCTTGAAGATCTTTAGCATCATGCTGGTACGCTAGAAGCGGGAGTGTAACGTGGAGAGTCTAATGCCTGAATGGGGTGGTCTCTCTGTCTCTGCTTCTTTGTTGCTCATCTGCTTGCTATCCTTTTCTTTTGAAGATTTTCAAACTCTCTTTAAAATTACTTTGTTACAATAATTCAGCAAAGGCTTCTGTGTCTGTAGAAAATATTAATAGACTATTATGAGGTTCTACAACTAATTTTTCCACACATATCATCTGTCTTTGCATGGTTATTAAGCGCCAACAATATTTCTGCGATGCTTCCTTGCTAAATTAATTTGATTTCTTCTTTTCCTGCTTTATTTTTTCCTCCTCCTGCAACCTTTAAAATTAAATTGAATCTTCATAATTATGCCTTTTTGTTGTCCCTCATATCTTTCTCTTTTCAATTTCCCTATCAAAGTGTTATAGAGTTTAATAAAGATGTAAGAAAGAAAACAGCATTACTGGAATATAAGAAGCAGAAAGAATTGAGTTGGCTTGGTTTGCAGCTCTAAGCATTTAAGAAGTTGCTCGTATGCACTTCCATGTAATGGATTCATAGGGGCTCATCACTGCTGTCTTGCATGTAATACTGAAGATTCTGACAAAGTGTGGGCATGAAATGATGTTCCTTCTAGAGGAGAAGAAGAATATATGGCATGAATTTGTATTTGATCACAAAAGTTTATTCGTCTGTCTTCCACCATCTCAGAGTCATAGAACCACAGTTATAGGGCAGTGTAGTATTGAAACTGACAAACAAGATTATGAAGTAGATGTCAAATATTCTATCCAGTTCAAACAGGATTGGCCCCTTATTTTTTTTCTGAAGTCAAGAATAATGGCGAGACCAGCCAATCATAATGCAGTTAAATACCTGAAAAGGACTACGTTTATTAAGGTCTCCTTTTCAGAATTGTCTGTATTTGAGGTAAGCACTGCAGGATATCATGAAGTTGATGGACAGAAAGAGAAGACAAAACCTAGACATAACAGCCCTATTATTGGCGCAGCACATGTGCAGATTCATAGCTAGCAGCTTAAAAGTATAATCCTGCTACTGTCACTATTTTACCTATCGTCATAAGTCAGAGAAACCAGGGCATGAAAAGATTAATGTTAGCAAGCACTGAATGAAGGTTTCCTCAGTCTCTTGACCTTCTCCTTCAGCATAAAGCAAAAGCAGAGGTGGCCAAAGAAAGCTTTGGCTCCAGAGGAGAGCTAGACATTTCTAAGCATATTTCAACAGTTCTTCAGAGCAAAGGAGAGAGCAATAAAGGCAGCTATCATTTTTTGTAATTGCAACTAATAAGCAAGGGGTGGTTGAATATTTCTTGCAGAATGTATGTATATGAAGTGTTTGCTTTACTGTCAGATGGCTGGCCCTTTAGGAGGGAGTAGAATAGATATTAATTAAATGAATAGAAAGAATGATTTTAAATATCATAAATGAAGGGAAATTTTGTTATTTGACTCTTTCTAATAACGTCTCTTTGGACAGAAGTTGGCCCATAATAACTTTAAGCGGTGTTATACTCGGAGGGTGCCCTGAAAATACCCAAATAAAATAAATAATATAAAATATCCTTTAAAAAAAAAGGGCACTAAAGACACAGTCAGATGGCCACATTAAGATGGTCCCTGAGCTGGCAGAAAAATATACTGACATAAAGTGCTATGTCCCCAATCCTATACCTACTCTGCCTTAATAATAAGATTAATAATAATAATAATATTGCTCTTGCTGATTTAATGCAGGATGGGTTAAAGAAAGCTATTGGATTCCCCTAACTTTATTTCCCTCCCCCCAAGATAATCTGCCTGCAGGAAAGTCACCCATCAATCAATCCCCTTAATGTGTGGGATGGTGCAGAATATGTTTAGAAGGGGTTTGTGAATAGCAAGTTTACCCACTTGTCAAATTGTTCAGTTTCCAGGTTGTTTGTGCAAGCTATTTTGGAATATAGGTCTAGCACTCTTTGCAAAGAGTTCTTTAGAGAATGTAAAGCAACAAAAACAGCTCAGCTTGCAGGTCCCTGGCACAAGGGAGGAGTTGTGAAGAGCATCGGAGTGTGTCTTCTTGCTCTCCTCTTTGCTCCTCTTCCATGCCAGTGACTTGTCAACTGAGCTAAAATGTATGGAGAGGAAGACAGAGTGAAGTTGAAGGAAACATTGGCCAAGAAGCAACCTCCAGCTTTGAGTAGTGCTGCAAAGGAATGGCAGGGCTAGCAGTGAGTGACCATGGCCAGCAGTGCTTAGAAGAATTACTTGGGTAGTCAAGTGGCATCTCCATGGGCAAAATAGTGTTACCCCCATCAAAGTAATAAGAGCAATAAAAAAAAGAACCAAGAACTCCCTGTAATAAACTTATTGATAATATAACATGCAGCTGGCAGAATCCAGCTCTGATTTCTAATAGTTTAAACACAGGTCTAGAGTGTTTTTTTAAAAAGCACTACGATGTATCAGGATTCTACATAAGACTTGGCAAGTACTTTAGAAAGTACACGTTAGGCATTACAGAGGCAGATGACTCCATAAAGCCTGATGTCCTGTCTTTGTTGCAGCTCAAACCATAACAGTCATAAATACCTGAAAATGGCCCACAGGAACCAGGCAGATTCCCATTCTTGACAGAGTCATCAAGAACAAAATTGTCAGGAAAACTGGAACAGCTAAAGATGACTTTAAGCTGCCTCAGCTGCAAGCTGCGGATGGGACACAGACAATATCACGAAGGCATGCCATACAAAGCCACTTATGATTAGAGATGTTTGAGTCCTAAATCTGCTTCAGTTAGGGGCTCCAGATCTGGATCATCTGGAAATAATTGCTTCTCATAGTCATCCAGATTTTTATGGTCCAGTTCTGAAGTTGTGGAGTTTGTACTTTTATTGTTCTGTGGGTTCTGAACACAATTAACACCTATTGCTTAGATCTATGTAATCCAAGATAAATATTTATAATCAGAAATCTATTTGGAATATACATGGTTATTTAATATAGATGGTTGTTAATATTGATATTATTATCAAAGCCCTGGTGGCATAGTGGTTAGAATGCAATATTGTAGGCTAACTCTACCCACAGCCTGGAATTCAATCTTGATAGGTTCAAAGTTGACTCAGTTTTCCATCTTTCTGAGTCAGTAAAATGTGCATAATCCTGAAGTCACTCATTTATGGTTTCTGTTCAATTACATTTATTAGTGAATAATGTAATTAGGACAAAGAACTTCTACTGATTAACACTGTGGTGAGGGAATCCATTAATCTATTCTAGGCAAAAACAACTTAATATTATTATTGGCTAGTAAATATTTAGTTAAATAGCCAAAATATTATATGCCATATCATGAGTCATATGCCTACCTTCTTCAAAATGACTGACCTTGATTTTCATTCTGTTTTCTAAATTGAGTGCATTGTTTTCTCCATTTTTAAAAATGTATATTTTCAGCATAGTTCAGAAAATCTGCAACTATGTCAGAGTATATTGGGGAAAAAACCTGTACGTAATTAGTACTGTCACATTTGTATGCATTGGCTTAAAGTACTTCATAAAACTAAGAGAATTGCATTTTATAATGTAAATCTGTTTTCATAACTGGATGTCCCCACATGTATTGGACTATAATCCCCTTTAAGAATCATGGGATTAGTAGTGTAACACTTCTAGAAGTTGCCAAATTATTACGGTTAGTCATTTGTGCAGGACGCCAAATCTAGGCACCAAAGTCCAGAAAATCACTAGACCGCAGCCATCTAATAATTATGCAGATTTTTGCAACCCAAATCTGAAAGGTATAAGCCTGTGACAACTCATGAGTTAAGCATGTTAGTATTTAAGGTCACAGAATTCATTTTCATTTTTTGATACTTTTTTTGTGCTTGTAAAAGTACATGGTACTTGAAGTAATTTGTTCTTCACTTATTATCAATACAGTAAGAAACTCAATGAAGCAGTGAGCTGGGGAATAACAATTATCACCATTTCAATGCCAAAATACAAGAAATTACAAAGCTTGCTAGCCTGTCTTCTATAACCAACATAACTGACTTATGTCTGCATTTTGCTCTATGCAAAATAATTTGTTTTTAAATGTCAGCTCAGTGCATACCCTTCTGGCTCTGTCCTTTGATACTTTCCCAGCAGTTTCCTTTGTGGAGAAACACCACCAAACCCACTGCACTGTCACCAAACAACAGCCATTCATGCATTTATCATCTTTAAGGTCAGTCATGCTATGGCATCAAGGCTTGGCAGATGGATTTATGGGTAGTCTTGAATGTAGATATATTTTACACTCCGTGTCAAAGGTACCTAGACTCATGGATAGCCATCTTTCAGATTTGATTGTATGCACTGGGATAAATAAATAAAGCAGTGGCTTCAGGTAGAATTTTGTAGATGACAAAATTGTTGATATGGGATTTGAAAGTCTGCCAAGCAAGACCATAAGATTAGGTTTACCTTCCTTCTTAAGCATCTGTTTGAGGCATGATTTCCTGTTTTGCACCTGCTTCAGCAACATGCATAGGAGAGTAAACGGTTCTAGCATTTGGCTAAGAAGCAACAAGATGCTAATATGGGCGATATATTTATTCTTAATTGTGGAGAAGATCAGAACATTTGGGAACTTTGCTGGCATTATTTCCCCATGATTACATGGCTCATATGAAAACCTGTTATTTTGGAATACTTGAAGTTATTTTAAATTGAGTCAGACTGTTCGATTTCTCTAGCATTTTATAACATTTCTTTTTCCAAGCCAGAACAAAGCTGCCAGTGCCTACTAAGCCATCTTTTTCTCATAAGCAGGGGTGAGGGCAAGAAATGGCAGTGAGCTTATGAGTTGTTGCCTTGAAGCAATCTGCTACTGAACAATACTGATCCCCTCCTTATTGCTAAATGTGGTAAGGGGAAGTCATAAGATTTGCACTTTTTGTTTCAACTCCCTTTCAACAATGGAAGAAGGTATATAACTGCTGCAGTGGGCCAGTTGTATATCCTTCCCAGATGAATTATGCCCATGGCTTGAGATAGAGCAAAATAAACAGTGGCATTTCAGAAGTATTTGTGAATTATTACAGTATATCCAGCATTTCTCAACTTTATCATACATTCCTAGGGATTATGGTAATTGTCAAATATAAATCAATCATAAATAATCATCACTGAGAGTTGGGCAGCATATACATTTAATGAATTATTGTTTTATATATACATACCAATATACAAACACACACACAAACGTATACAGAAATGCCTGAAACAGTAGTATATGAGAGTACGCTATAGGTACTTCTTACACTACTGTTATGTCAGGAAATATATGATTTTTAAAAACCATAGCTTGCACATATATTAAAACTGAAATTGTTTAACAACATCTGGGGTCTTACAGAGTACACAGTTCTTTCTATAACTTAATAGTCAATTAATTTGTTAGCATTCTACCATCATATTTTTCTGTTATCTTTTTGATATGGTAAAATCACAGTAAATTGTAAACGGTATTAAAACAGTAAAGTCAGAATAGTACTTGATTCTCTGTAAACTCTTATGAAAATAGTAGACTGGTTTAAATGGAAAACCAGTTTCTCACTTGTTAACCTGTAGCCACCAACAATAACTGAGAACTGAGCTATTTGGAATGCTGACAAACCGATGGTTTCTAAGGAATGTTCTTTTCCTTTCCCTATATTTTATTGCTATTTAGGATGCCAACAGTCAGTTTGTGAAGAATATATATGTATAAATAATCTGAGAGAGAGAAAGATAGAGATAAAAACCAAGGAAAATTCAACTCAGAAAAGCTTTTATTCTGACTGGAAAATTGCCCTGCAAATGTACTCAACACAATGTTCCATCTGTCATTTGGAAGTGACAGGTGCAGCTGTTAAAGCAGCTACGTTATCTCATCTTTGAAGACAAATTCCAGGCTGTATTTCATTGCTGCTCTGTAATGTGTGTGGGTATACAGCTTAACTGCTGTTTTGCCTCACTATAAAGGTTTCAAGCATAGTTCTATATTTACCAAAGAAAGCATCAACTAACAAGCACTACTGACATTTTAAAAGCTAGACTAGATGAAATGAGTGTGAAGACTACACATATTCATTATCAGGCCTGAGGCATGGTCTAATGTCTTCCCTCTAATATCTTCTTTATTCTCAAGCTATGTTGCTTGAAAAAAAATTCAAGAGACAATACTACACTAGTGTGTTTATGCTTGTACGATACTTTTATGATATTCATGAAAAGCCTGAATAGTATTAAAATCATTTCATTTCTTGGATATGGATTTGCTTATATAAAACATTATACTTTTGGAATTGTTTCCATTACCATAAACCTATAGAAATTAGTACAATGGTGTTACTTCTCTGGGCCTGGATCAATTGGTAACGAACAACACTAGGGTCAACAACTGCCTTGATCTCATCTTCTGCAACAGTTTAAACTCAATTTATGGTCTACAATCAAAGAACTCTTTTTCAACAGTGACCACAGCATGATTGATGTTTGTCTCAATGTACGTCCTTGCAAAGAGGGTAATAATGATGGGACACCAAATTATAACTTTAAAAAAGCAAACTATGATCTCATAGCTGCCGACTTCTCATCTCTTGATTGGCACCTTCTGTTCACTAGCTGTAATACTGCAGAAGACCATTATAACACTTTTTTGCTCGAAGTTAAAGGAGTCATTAAACTATACACACCATTAGTAACCCCAAAGCCAAAAAAATCAATAACAATAAGAAAGCTCAAAAAAAAAATCTGTTTTGAGAAAAAACAAAAATGTAACTAATTTTAAAAGCTGATACAAAACCTTATGCCACCAAATAAAAGTAGAATGCACCAATTACCACTGCAAACAGAAGGAAGAGCTATTACACACGAAATCCACCTGTGCCTTCTATAATTTTGTAAACACCAAACTTAAAGACTCAAAAACTATCCCACCACTAAAAGGGTCTAACGGAGAAGACTGTAATGATGAAGCTGTTAAGACAAACCTCTTCAACACATTTTTCAGTTCACTCTGTCAATAACAGTGGCTTCTGCCCCACATTTCCTAGTTGTACCAAAATTAATTGCAACAATCTGGTAAACATTGATTTTACAGAAGATAATATTGAAAAAGCACTACATAACCTAAAGCCATCTCTGTCTATTGGCCCTGATGGAGTATGTACCTACGGTACTTCAGTGGTGGAATTCAATTTTTTTTACTACTGGTTCTATGGTTGTGTGGTGGTCATGGCAGAGAAAGGATACTGTAAGATCCCCATTCCCTCCCCACTCCTGGGGGAAGAATTGCAAAATCTCCATTCCCACTCCACTCTGGGGCCAGCCAGAGGTGGTATTTTCTGGTTCTCTGAACTATCCAAAATTTCCACTGGTTCTCCAAAACCTGTCAGAACCTGCTGAATAGTGCCCCTGGCTTACTGAAAAAGGTTTCCAGTGCCATAGCCAAATCTCTAAGCGCAATATAGGAGGTATCTTTCAGAACCATCCCCTTGCCCGATCTATGGTTATTAGCCACAGTCATTTTTATCTTCAAAAAAGGTGACCCCAGCCTACTTGAAAATTACAGACTAATCTCACTGGGTTGTGTCACCTCTAAAGTCATGGAATCAATTATAAACCAATCCATCACCCTCCACTTAGAAACAAACAACCTGCTTTCTAACAAGCAGTTTGGTTTCAGAAAAAATTGTCTTGTAATCTGCAATACAGAAACATTTAGAACACACAACTTGACCAGGGTAAAGCAATACATGCAATTTGCATAGACTTCTGCAAAGCCTTTGTTCAGTGGTACACAACAAACTCCTGTTAAAACTAAGTTCTTATGGCATTTCCAGATCTCTGCACATAGATAGCCACGTTCCTGTCAAACTGGCAACAAGTACTCAAAATAGGGAGCACTCTATCAAACCCAGCACCAGTTAACAGCAGTGTGACCCAAGGCAGCATATTAGAATCCACACTCTTTCTGTTTTACATAAATGACCTTTGCGATCATGTTATAAGCAGCTGCATCCTATTCACTGATGATAATACCACCGACAATACTGCTGCCCTACAAAGTGACCTTGACTATGTGTCAGAATGGTAGAACAATTGGCAACTCCAAATCTCAACTAACAAATGCTCTGTCCTAGACATTGGCAACAAAAATCAGAACATCAAATACAAGCTGGGTAGATACAACCTCGTAGATGACCCTCACTCTGTCAAGGACCTATCAGTACTCATCGCAAACAATCTAAGACCCAGAGCTCACTGTAACAGCATTGCCAAAAAGGCATTAAGAGTTGTTAACCTAATTTTGCAAAGTTTCTTGACTAGTAACACTGTACTGCAAACTAGTACAAACAAAACCTTTACCAGACCAATGCTCGAATACAGCTCATCTGCCTGGAATCTACACGGTATATTGAACATTAATACTATTAAGCAGGTCCAGAGGTATTTCACAAGAAGATTACTCCACTCCTCTGCTCACAATAGAATACCTTATGCCACCAGGCTTGAAATGTTGAGCTTGGATAACCTTGAACTACGCTGCCTACGGTCTGACCTAAGCATAGTACACAAAATTGTCTGCTACAATGTCCTACCTGTCAATGACTACTTCAGCTTCAACCTCAATAATACTCAGGCAAACAATAAATACAAACTCAAGGTAAACTGCTCCAAACTCGATTGCAGAAAATATGACTTTAGCAACAGAGTGGTCAATGCCTGGAATGCACTACCTGACTCTGTTGTTACATCCTCAAACCCCCACAGCTTCAACCTTAAACTGTCCACTGTGGACCTCACCCCATTCCTAAGAGGTCCATAAGGGGGCATGTATAAGTGCACCAGTGTGCCTACAGTCCCTGGCCTACTGTCCCCGTTTATTTGTAATTACTTCCTACATTCATGTCCATGTTTATACTTATACCTGTTATCTTGTACATGTTTGACTAAATAAATAAATAAACAAATAAATAAATAAATAAATAAAAGTGGAAGTTGCAAAACCTTGAAAAAGAGTGACCATGTAATTCTAAAATTCACTATACTGTAAACCATAGAAGAATTGAGGATAGACAGATTAATATTCTAGATTTCAAGAGAGATGATTTCAATGAGCTAAGGGAAAAAGAAAGAAGGGATAAATGGATGAAAATCCTGATAAGAAAAATGGTTCAATAGCGTAGGAAAATTCTGAAAAAGAAGATAATAAAGGACAAAATGCAAACAATATTAAAGAGAAATAGAAGATACCTGAAGAAATCAGCATTGTTTGCATAAAGAGCTCTCCAGTAAACTGAGAAGCAAAATGGAAACGTCTATAAATCAAGAAAGGCACACATGACTTCTGGAAGAACAAATGGTGAATTAAAGATGGCTTTGCAAAATGTGAAATCAACAATTACAGTGAAGAATGAAGAACCCAGAAGTACAAAGGCTCTTTGAACCTTTCTGGCAAAGAAGAGGAGGAATTGAGATTGCCCACAACTGCTCCAGACAGTTGCTCCTCATAAGGAAACCACAGGATAATAGTCTCCAGCAGATTTAGAATTCTGGGAGACGAGGGAATAGCCATCTTGCTCAAACCATGGTCAACACTTTGAAAGGTTACTAAATTCACATACTTCCTTTTCTAATCACTTTTCTGAAATTGCTTGTTAATTGCTTTTTAACTGTTAGATTAGCTATTACAAACCTTTGGAATGACAAGTCTGACAGCACCAGGAGGGTTTTCTTCAATTCTTAGCAAAACAAGTTTTAAAACTTAAATAATTTATTTTCAGTTTTGCAAAAGGATGATTAAACTCTGATTTTAGAAAGGTACAGATGGACTAGGGATTCAGATAAATTGGAAATAAGAGTTTGAAATTAATTATCAAGTTTCCTCCTCATAGGAAAATGCTTTTCTTTAGAATTTTTTTTAAACACCTTAAGATTTTAAAAATTGGACATTATAGGAAACTGAAAATTATAACTCAAGGAGAACAGCATATAAATTTGACTTACAATTACAGATTGGAGTTAAGTATTTTAACAATGTACATATTGAAGGATATTTTTGAAAAATGGACCCGGGAGTTAATATTAATATTGTCAAAATATTTATTTTCTTTTTTTATATTACAGTTGTCTCTTTCCCTTTCTTCCTTTTCTGCACTTTCTATTCTTTTTATTTTTATCTTTTTATAGTACTTTTGTGTTAGTTTTTACTGGTGTAATTATAATGTTTAATAAAATTACTTTTTTTTTTTAAAAAGGAAAAAGCATGTAACAAAATCAGAATACCAGGAAAGGGATACTCATCAAACTTGCAGAAGATACAAAACTGGGAGAGACTGTAATACTTCAGAAGGCAAGTTTGTATCTGGGTGGGAAGGAGTACATATAAGAAGGATTTGAGCATCCTGGTAGACCACAAACTAAGCGTGAGCCACCACTATGCTGCAACTGCTAAAACAAAAGTCCACTGCAATCTTAGGTTGCCTCAACTATGGGAAGTTAATTCTTCTGTTCTATAATGCCTGGACAGACCTCCCTTGGAATATCATGTCCAATTCTTGTTTGCATTTTACAAAAAGATGCAGAGGAACAGGAAAGAGTTTAGAGAAGAGTAAAACAGATGGTGAGTAGCCTAAATCCTATGAAGATCATTTTTAAAAGAACTAGGTAAGTTTAGCTTAAAATGAAAAAGCTAACGGGAAACATGACAGCAGTTTCCCAAAACCTAAGGGCTGTAACAGGATATGCATTTGTTCTCCATTGCATCTGTAAGTAAAACAAGAAGCAATGGATGGAAGCTTTCTAGAGACAGAAACTCAAAATACAGGGACTTTGTAATTATGAAAGCTATTAAGCAGTGGAGCAGCTGCCTCTTGGAGTTGTGGCGGTGTTGAAGTGAAGGTTGGATAGTCATTTGTCTGGAATGATATAAATGATATGAAGAATTCTCCTCTCGATAGGGACCTGCATAGAAGATTTCCGAGTCCTCTTCCAATCCTACAATTCTTTGACTTGATAACTTCAGGGCCCTGATAGCATGGGATCTCCCTTGCCACTTTATTATTCCTTCTCCTTCCTCTTCCAGGGGAGGACAATTGCCTCTTGACCAGGAGGAGTGCAAGCATCTCCCAAAAGACCTGTGTGCTTTCACTCTGGAGTTGTTCCAAAAGTCTTTGAAAAAGCTGACTTGGCCTGGGATTAGGGTGGCTGTTAGATGTCTGTCACGTTTTTCTGATCTGTTAATTTTGTTTTTTGTTTTTTGTTTGCTGTATGTGTTCTTTCTCATTTTACTTCTTTTAATTTTTAAAATGTAAGCCATCCAGAGCCAACTGGGAGCTGGGTGGCTTCTAAATCCAATCAAATAAATAAACTTCTAGCTCTGACATCTAGTTCTTACCTGCATGAAAGGGATGGGGCTATGATGAGATTGCTTATTGTCCCTTTCTGTAAGTTAAGAAAGGTTGCGTCCATTTAGTCCTCACACTGTTTTTTAATTTCATTCCTAGGAAAAGGAGAGAGGCAAACACTCAAGCCTCAAAGAAACACACTCCTTGTGTTCTTAGTTGCTCATTAGTATGTTCTGAGATAGAGGATCTACTGTCTCAGTGGCTGAATATTAAACAAACAGTATTGGAAAACAGCAGATTGTACTAAGCAGGTGGTCACAGCATGTGATTTTTTTTTCTTCCTTAAAGCTAGATTTAGTGGGAAATGTTTAGAGTGGGAGGGAAGCAGCAGCAGTGAATGGAGAGCTTGGGGGGATTTATCTTGTTTCTCTAATATGTGTGAGTAACACCTCAAAGAATGACACAGTGATATACTGTTAGATCGCTAGTAAAATTCTCTTATTATGATATTACATTGGTAAACAATGGACCACAAAATTGATAACCATTTAGTGCCTGCTGTGTTTTGATTACAAAATTCAAGAGAAGTCGCAATTGTAAGGAAATCAGAAATATTGAAGTTCACTAGGAGACAATGATTAATTTGCCTCTGGTATAATGGTAATGTCATTAAGTATCTGCCAATGCTGCATAACATTGGATTCCAATCTCTTGGCAATTAATAGGTTCATGGACCATTTGCAAATTTTAAATTTCATAACTGAAAAATGTCTGCTATGAAATTTGGATCTCTCATTCAAAACAACAACAACAACAACAGTAATACAACATTTTTAATTGGGTATGCAACTGATGAGCAGATCTCAAATTATACTCTCCTTCTCTGGAGATGAAGAGAAGGAGGTTTCCAAATGGAGATGGAGAGATGGATGATGTTTTCAACATCAAGGGAGGAGGATTCAGGTCACATCAAGAGCAACTACAGCACTTCAATGATAACACAATGAGATTAGGAAGCAATTGCTATACACTGAATGCCATCTACAACATTAGGGCAAGCCAGAAGGCATTCTTCATGAGAGCTACTATAGATTTAAGAAGCTGTCAGTTCAGGGAGCTGCTAAAGAAACAATCACCGCCTTAGTACAGCTCTGGGCTGGAAATACAGTACATTATTATTATTTCTTTTATTCATTAAACATGAAACTCAGTCAACTGAACATGCATCACAAATGCATTGACTGGTGCTAATGGTTGATACGGGTTGCTGCCAGCGTCCTAGGTATCAACCAAGTACC
>JANHFT010009567.1:15596-29298 GCA_032467955.1 Pseudoxenodon macrops
CCAGATGGTACTGAAGAACTAGTTTCCTTCCCTTCTTTCCTTCTTTCCTTCGTTCCTTCTTTCCTTCCTTCCTTCCTTCCTTTCTTCCTTTCTTCCTTCCTTCCTTCCTTCCTTCCTTTCTTTCTTTCTTTCTTTTTGCCAGTTACTGGTGTTTAGATTTTTCACATGTCAGATATAGTAACCCCAGTCCAATGCAAATTCATATTGATAAGCAGAAGGAGTAGGGAGAAGATGGTATTGAACCTCCTTTCCCTTTGCCTTATAACGATCACAAAGTTTTGAACTATATGCTGAAATGTAGTTCACATAAATGACCTTCAACTATCTACATTTGTGCAGAACGTTTATTCTGGAACTGATGCTTCATTAGAGCCGTGGTGGCGCAGTGGTTAGAGTGCAGGACTGCCGGTTACTTCTGCTGATCACCGACTACCAGCAGTTTGGCTGATTGAATGTCACCAGGCTCAAGGTTGACTCAGCCTTCCATCCTTCCGAGATGGGTAAAATGAGGGCCCAGATAGTTGGGGGCAATATGCTGACACTGTAAACCACTTAGAGAGGGCTGTAAAGCACTATGAAGCGGTATATAAGTCTAAGTGTTATTGCTATTGCTATATCACCTCTGCTGTCCCTTCTGTAACATTTTACTTCTCAGTTCTCATTTACTGAATGGCCAACATACATACAGTACTTAAAGCTAATGGGGCTGTCAAATGCTGCAGAAACTTTTTGGGGCACATATTATTCTCTGTTATCTTTGTCAAGGATAATTATTGGTTTTGCTATGGTTTATCATTGCTATTTCCTGTATCATACATTTTGGAAGGGTGAATAAATGAAAGACACATTGTGGCCCTTTAAACTTAACCAGAGACAAATCCAGCCAAGATAATGAGAATCCTTGGCCATATTTAATTGGATAAATGTGGTGGTCAGATCAACTTATGTATAGAGTTAAAAATAGCTTGATAGGCCTCATAAATAGTTTGGTCTGGTCTGACAGTTTTATATATGTAAAGTCTTGCAGTAATTTAACCAACTTAATTAAATAAGCTTTTGTGGATCACAAACCACTAGATCAGAAATATTAATTCGTATTTGCACACTAATCACACTACCTAGTCTAACCAGTTCATTAGTGTAAAAATATTTGTGTCTTAGACCTACTGCTTTATTTGTGATTGTTATCAACAGATAATTCTGCTTTATAGGAAGTCAGGCTGTACAAAGTTTTTTTAATGGTCTTGGCCCTTATATATATTTATTAATATATACTATATACTATATATTTATATTTATAAAATATATATATTTATATATTTATTTTTATACTATATTGTAATGTTTGTAATCGGATTTATTGTTTGTCTCATTTATTTGCTTCATATGATGGATATTTCGGAAGCCTTGAAACAAAACATCTTCATAAGTGTGAAGTCACTGCAACAACATGCTGCAAAAGTGACATAAATCAGAAACCATATGTCGAAATGTAGCTTCTGTACTAAATACTGAAAGATGTCTTCCTCTGAGGACTTCTTTCTTCAGCATTAACTGGGTAAAACACAATTTGGTTACTAAAGTCCTTAAAATTAGCAGCAAAATCCTAGGAAGATATGAGTATCATTCTGATAATGAAGAGCAGGCACTATTAAAGAAAACAGGCAAAGCTGTAGTAATTTATTCTGAATTACTCCTGAGATTTGGCGCTAGATTCAAAGGGATAGGCAAGTAGAGGGAAAATGTTGGCTCAGCCAGTACACTGGCCTAATTCCATACAAAGCATTTTATAACAAACCATGTCTCTATCTGAAAAATACAAGTAACCATTGTTTTGCAGCACAATACTTGCCCGCTTTTAGTCCAACAACAGCAGTGAATGGCTTATTTTTATGGTTTTGGTTATCCTTTTTATCCTTCTGTCTCTATACTTCTTTTGTGTATTTGGCTTGTTTCTTTCAATCCCTGATTTATTAAATCAACTCATAAGCCTGGGATGTGGCAGCTACAGCAGATTACTGAGTGTAACATGGACTTGGAACACAGAAAGCTTGAGGAACATGTATCAATATTATTGGAGCTAAAAGGATCTAAGATTTAATTCAAAGTTGGTAGTCATTCTGAATGAGTGTTCTGGAAGATATACCCCCCTCCCCAAATAATTTGTGTTGAGAAGAAATATATATATAATATATAAAATTAAGCTTAGATGTATAAATAAGTGTACAAATTCTGAACTTTTGTGCTTCAGTCTCCTCTGACACAGCTGCAAAGAGATTTTTCCTACCATTTATAGTTAATTGTAATGTGTTTTATCATTATGTCTTAGTCTTAACTATAGTTTAGGTTCTTTGTAAAATATATTAATTTCAATAAACTCTGATGCAAACAAACAAACAAACAAGCAAACAAACAAATTCTGAAATGAAGATTTCTTATCCCTTGTGGCTATCCTGATGGAAGAGCAGATCATCCATAGCCAAATTCAGACTTTATTTAAGATATATTTATATATTTAATTAACTTAAATGAGCATGCCCTTAGATCAAATTTTGATTAAATATCTTGAGTCTATTGATTAAAGTCAACAGAAAATTAGATCAAATATCTTGACTGTATTGATTTCTTTGTGTCAGATCCATAATTATTTTACATGGTATAGCCTTGGTATACTATTCAGAAAGGAGGATAAATTCATTATGAAGAAAAACTATGATTGGCTTTCCTGACATTTTCTGTTCTCCCTTCTGTTTGGTTTCCCCATCATTGTCACTGAAGTCTATTGTTAGGATTAGTTTCCTTTGCTTTTCCTTGACAACATTCTGGCAGAGAATTTGAGTTGTAATCACTTCTGGAGGCATCTAAGAAGAAGCCTCACTAAATAGAGTTAGATTAACCTCTGAATAAAATGCATAAGATTATGGAAATCCCTTAAAATTAGTTAACTTCTAGACAGATGCACCCTTAAACCATAATATTGACTAAATGCTTTAACCTCACTATGGCTTCTGTTAGATGCGAAGTTTAGAATTACCTTGGTTGTGACACTAAATATGATGTTTATATTTAGCACAATTAGAACTACCATATTTTAAAAGATTAGTTAAAAGCTAGTGCTTTTGGGATCATGGAACATGTAGACGTGTGTGCAAAAGACACCAATTTAACTGGGGCCTGTGTAACTCATGAAGAACGTGAAACTCATGATTTAACAGGCTAAGGTAGTTTTATTTTACTGCTAGCAAAAGGCTTGATTAATGCAAAGAATTATGACTAAGAGTGAGATTAAAACCCTTGATTGGCTTACAAATTATGACTATTCTAAGATTGACAAGAATTTTAAGAACTTCCTATATAAAGTGTGATTATTAATGATGAAAAACCTGCAAGTACAATTACCAGACTACTGTCTTTCTGTTTGGTCACTGTTAGCTAATTGTAAATCTTAAATAATCTTATTTATTTTTTTACTTAGATATTTCTATAGCAGTCAGTTTTTCATGGGTTTAGACATTTCACAGTCTAAACTGAATAATAAAATAACTATGTGCAATAATTACATTACATAATATTATGTAATATGTATGTTTAAATATGTCTTAACAGGCATTTCAAATGAACAACTGTGAGAACCTTCCATGCCTCAAAGAGGGAAATAATTCTCTAGCCTGGACTTGCCTTTGAGAAGGTCCAAACTTCTGCACACTCTAGCTAGTGTCATGGGATAACCACAGCATATTCCTATTACAAAAAATATTAGAAAAAAATTGTCCTCTAATTTGCAACTCCTACATGGTAGAAGCATTTGGACCAGACATCTTGACCAGGGTAAAGCAATAGATGCAATTTACGTAGATTTCTGTAAAGCCTTTGACTCAGTGGTACATGACAAACTACTGTTGAAACTAAGTTCTTATGGCATCTCCGGATCCCTGAACAAGTGGATAGCAATGTTCCTGTCCAACAGGCAACAAATAGTCAAAATAGGGAGGCTCCTATCAAATCCAGCACCTGTTAACAGCAGTATTCCCCAAGGCAGTTTTAGGATCCACACTCTTTCTGCTTTACATCAACGGCCTATGTGATCATATTAAAAGCAGATGTGTTCCTCTTTGCTGATGACATAAATTATTTAATACCACCGACAATGCTGCTGCCCTACAAAGTGACCTTGACTATGTGTCTGAATGGTTGCGTAATTGGCAACTCCAAATTTCAACTAATAAATGCTCTGTCCTACACATTGGAAACAAAAATCAGAACACGAAATACAAGCTGGGTGGAAATAATCTCGTAGAAGACCGCCATTATGTCAAGGACCTAGGAGTACTCATATCAAATGATCTAAGCCCCAGAGCTCACTGTAACAGCACTGCCAAAAAGGCATTAAGAATTGTTAACCTAATCTTGCGAAGTTTGTTCTCCAGTACCATTATATTGCTAACTAGGGCATACAAAACCTTTGCTAGACCAGTTCTTGAATACAGCTCATCCTCCTGAAATCCACACTGTATATCGGACATTAACACTATTGAGCGGGTCCAGAGGTATTTCACGGGAAGAGTACTCCACTCCTCTACTCACAATAGAATCCCTTATGCCACCAGATGTGAAATTCTAGGCTTGGACAATCTGGAACTGTAGCACCTCCGGTCCACTCTAATCATAGTACACAAAATTTTCTGCTACAACATCTTACCTGCCAATGATTTCTTCAGCTTCAACCACAATAATACATTGGCAAACGATTGATACAAACTCAAGGTAACCTGCTCCAAACTCGATTGCAAAAAATACGACTTCACCAACAGAATGCTCAATGCCTGGAATGCTCTACCTGACTCTGTTGTTACATCCTCAAACCCTCACAGCTTCAACCTCAAATTGTCTACCGTGGACTTCACCCCATTCTTAAGAGGTCCGTACAGGGGGCGTGCATAAGTGCACCAGTATGCCTACGATTCTTGTCTTACTGTCACCATGTATCTGTACTTACTTCCTTTGTTTATGTTTATGTTTATACCTATGCCTGGTATGTTGTACATATTTGACAAACAAACAAACAAATAAATAAACTGCATGAGATTTCATGTGAAAGACATGAGGTAGGTGTAAGATAATCAGCCAATTATACAGAACCAAGTCATATAGAGCTTTATGTTCAGTCAGTTAAACTTTAAAGCATATACCTGAGAACAAGACAAGCCATGAAGTCCTGAATCATGAAGATGACATAACAGGATTTTGGAAACTTCAGATCAACCATATTTCTAAATATTCTGTACTGCCTGAAGTTGCTGATTGGTTTAAAGTGAAGCTACCAAACAGTAAATTATCATGCATGGCCTTAGTGAAACTGGCATCACAGAGATATGTGCAGATCTGAAAGTGTTTTCTTCTTTCACAGAAGCAAGTCTGGACCATAGAACTCCTTAAGATGAGAAATTAGTTCGAAATTACACCTGCATCTTGAGATCTGGACATAATCCTAAATGTCTATGGAGATTCTCAATCATTCAGGTTAAGGTTTTTGCAAAGGTGCTTTTTTCAAGAGGTAACTGAACAAGAGTGTCCAGTTACCTCTTTAAAAAAAGCACCTTTGGGCAGGGGTGGGTTCTAACTTCCCTCGCCGCCGGTTCGTTACCTCCTGCACTGCGTGGGCGCGAATTGTGCGCACCTTGAGCGTGCACGCATGCACAGTAGAAAAAAGCCCAATTTTTTTTTAAAAAAAGGCCGAAAACAAGATGGCGACACATGCGCAGTGCCGGAAACTCAGCTTCTCTGCATGCACAGAAGAAAAAAAATCTGAAAAAAATTCAAAGAAAATTTTTTTTACCAAAAAAAAAAAAAAGATGGCAGCACCCACAGAGCAGAACTGGCTCCGTGATGTCACCAGTGGCCTACTCCCTACTCAGTAGAACCCACCTCTGCCTTTGGGACATAATCCTAAACCAGATTTCTCCAAAATACTTTGCTGGTGTTAACAACAGACGTTTGGTTTCATCAAGGCAGAGGTTCAGGAACTGATGGATTCCCAAATGAAAGTATCAATATAGCATTGATGCAGTATGGACATAACAACCTCATCACATTTAAATCTGGATATCATCAGCATATCTGTGATCTTGTAATGCATGAGGTACAGTAGGGCATCCCTATGGCCACATGTAGACATTGCACTGGAAAACTGAGAAGATGAGACAAAAAAGACAAGGCTTTGCAGGTCTTAGCATCCCAGTAAATATCTCTAAAAACTGCTGGTTATACATTCTTCAATGTATGTTTTTGATGAAGGGCTGTGGGCTAAAAGTTTTCAAACCAGAAAGGACCCTGCTGTACTTTCATGTAATACCCCTTTCATGTTCTTGCTATTGTTAATCTAAATATATTGCTAATAGTGATGATGATGAATGTCAAGTATCTTTAGAGTCATAACTTCCACAGGAACAGAAATCACAATGGAACTGAAGAACATGTTAACTAGAACAATTTCTGTAGAATAGGCATGGAGTCAAGAGCTGGCAACAAACAACATGCAATAAATCAAATTTTCTCAGAACAAAAGCAACTTTACATCTTCAACAGAGTCCTTTCCCTAAATGTTGTACACAAACACTAATAAATCTACTCCTGAAAAAAACATTTCTTTAATTGCTTTTTGATTAGGAAAAAGGGGCATTTTCTTTTTTAAAAATGCATTATTTTATTCTGCTTTTTAAAGACATGGGAAGTGGTGGTTTCTTGAAAAGGGATGGATAAACCTGAACATTTTTAAATGCACTCTTTAATTACACATATGAGTTGTTAAACCTCTATCCGCTGTACTGTGTCAGTCTTCTGTGACTGCACGTAAGGTACAAACAGTTGCTATGGTACTTTGGATTTAAACCATAAGGATTATTACAGGGCTTTGGAATTCTGGGAATAAATAGATTCACCACTTTTCCAAAGGGACATGGAAAGAGAGAGAGAGAAAGAGAGGTGAGGGGAAGGAGAGGTTAGAAAGAAAGAGAGAGAGAGAGAGAGCAGGGAGGAGGGGAAATGAAAGGATATTATTTTTTTTGTATCTGTCATTTCCCTGCTATCTCCCATATGACTTCTTAATCCATCAGAATGCTGGGAAGATAATGTTTTGGGCGAAATAACATGAGAGAGAGGATAGACTCCCAAGGACCAATATCTTTATTGCTCGGAGGATAAACGGATTATGTCAGCCATTTTCTGTTGCTGACAGCTTTTCTTATTAACCGATTTTATTTTTTAATCTTCCAGGGAAGAAATATGGTTTTATGTCACAATAAAACGCCGGTCACATCTAATTCTGCCCTCAAACAAACAGATTTCTGAAAGCCTTGCAGAGAAATTTGAAATAACTTTAAAGAGGTTTTTTTTTTGGGATAAAGTCTTTATCCAGAGGCTTGTTCAACTGCAGTGTAAAAGGTTTAGAGGGAGAAAGGGAGAGGGAGTGAGAGTGAGTGAGTGAGAAAGAAAGAGAGTCCCTATAGTTGTTTTTCCCCTGTTGATCCCCATTAAAAGAAATTCTTCATTGTGATCTACTCAAGGAAATACATCTCAAACGAAAGAGTCATATGAATGTTAACAAATATGGCTATTTGTGTGGCTTATGGTCTCTCCGGAGCTTAGAGATGTTGTGTGTGACACCCAGAGAATGAGGAAAGCAATCATTAGAATCCCAGCAACCTGCTTAACCCCTTTCTTTCAAACTCCGCCTTTTGATCTGACACTTCTCCCCCTTCACTTTGCCTGAGATTACTGTGGAAGATGCTAATAAAGTATTGCTTATGCTGAGAGATAAAGAAGTCCGCTTTGGATGAATATTTTCAGCTAACTACAGATGAACTTGTTGCTTCCCATCTCTTTCCAAGTATCCCAATGTTTTATTTTGTTTTGGGGCTTCAAAGGTGCCACAATGGAATGCCATATGTGCCTGTGCTGCATAGTTATTCATGCACACAATTCTTAAGAATGCTGCTCTTCACTGGCTTTCATTTGTGAGATATTGCTCCTCTCAGAGAGCTCCGATGGTCAAGTTAAAAATCTACCCACCAGTTGTTCAAAAGGAATGTCAATATAGGCTACTCCCTTTGCCAATCCCTATTCTGCCACACCACTGGGTCCAGTATATTGTGCCATCCATATTTATTTTGAGTCAAGCTAAGTGGAGAGATTAATGGAATCCCCTAGCTTCCTTTCCTCACCCACCAAGTGTAACCTGCCAGCAGAAAAACCAACTAGCAGTTGCTCTCCTTGTGTAGATGGATGTTTTAGATGGGAGGCTTGGCCAACTCTCCAGTAGTTCAAGTGACAGGTGGTAGTGAAGAATGTGTGTGTGTGTGTGTGTATGCATGTCAAGAGGAGAGATTTTTTCCATTTCTGTGATTACTTTTTCAGTGAGATGGTGGTTATATACATTTGATTAATAAACAAACAAAGAAATAAACAAGCAAAGAAATAAATGAGAGGTCCTTGGTGCTTTCTGAGCTTGGTTGTTTTCTTGCAGATATTTTGTTAACTGAGTAACACCACTGATTTCAACCCTGAGCTACAACTATTATCCTTTATTGGAAGCAATGAATATGTATGAGGCCAGTCAGGGAGGAAGGTATGGAAGGAAGGTGTGTGAGGGGACTCTTGCTTGATACAATTCCTTCTCTGTTACTATAATGTCTGTTACTATCAACTGGGCTATTTTTGAGCTCATGTCTAACTGAGCTGAGTCGCTTTCCCTGTCAGTGAGCCATTTCTCTTTGAGGAATTGCTCTCTCCATTAGTGCTTTAATACTTGAGTGTCTTTCATATCTATAACCTCCGTCAATGACTATCTTCTCTCTCTAGATTTCCAACAAAGTAGAGGACAATAGACCAGAGCAATCTTATTTTATTTGAAGAACAAGAATGATTCTATGAGCCCATTCCATTTTTAATATAATTTTGTTTGGGGATTTATAAAAAGAATGATAGACTAATACAAACTAGTATATGTTATAAAAAGAAAAGAAAAATAATCTAAGAGAAAGCTAAAAGTGCTAGAAAGGCAAAAAAAGTATATATATAAGAGAATTTAAAAAGAGATTCAAAGAAATAGCTTCTGATCTTCTTTATAGCAGCTATAAGTACAATCCTTAATTTACCTTTTACTTTATGGTTACAACGTAACTCTCTTCTTTCTATAATTTATCTTGTCTAATCATCAAAACCATAAATTATATATTCATTTTTTTCTATTTTACGCAAAAATACCATACAGGATTTTTCAGTCAGCATTAAATGTAAATATTGTCTTTTCTCTGACCAAACTCCATTTAGCCATTTCAGTAAGTTCCACCATCTTCATCAACCATTCCTCAATTGTGGGTAATGCTGAATCTTTCCTTCTTTGTGCATACAATAATTTTGCTGCAGTTATCATGTATGAAAAAAAAGTCCCATTCCATTTTAACTGTATTCTGAAATGACAAGGCCTCCTGGAGAACAAGAAGAAGCATTTTTGTATTTTCTCACTTTAATTGTATTTTGAAATATATCTTTACCATTAGATGGCAGCAAGCTTGTAATCTCCTGAAAATAACGTGGGATTTAAACTGGCTTTTGTTGCTTATTTGCTGGTTTTCCTATATTCATCAGTTTTAATCACTCTCTAGTGTACATCCTATATTCCTGGTGAATAATCCCAGGTCAGCAACTATTAGTTTAGGTTCTCCTGCTCTGTGGGACCTGATAGTTCCAAAGTCATAGCACAACCTGTCTTTTTTCTTCTTTTGACATTATTTCTGGTGTTTTCCTATTTTTATTCCCCCTCTTCCCCCATTTTGTTCAGCTTAGGAGATGCACAAATGTGAACTGAGCAGACAAACAGCCTACAGGAACTAAATTCCTATTTCTTCCCCATTCTTGAATTACCTTGACAGATGAATGTAAGGTGCTGAAAAGTCAAAGAAGAGAATGGATCATCTTGCTTATAATGACTGGCAACTCAAAGATCAGTGTAACACACTTGATAGTGACTCACAACAGATGAGGTAGGATATAGATGAGCAATGGGTCTACAAATATTATCCTGGGTTGTTTTGTCCCAACCCAAGAATAGCACTGGTGAATAGTACTGTAACTATTGTAGAAAAAGTATTGAGTGAGTTACACTCTGCAACAGAGGTGTCAGATGTGGGAGTCATGAGGCTTCCAACCTCTTCCAGCAGAATTACTTTAGGATTCTGTGTTCTTGTTGCCAAAACTTTATTGATGACCACACATACAGTACCAACATCTCAGTAGGAAATGTGAAGTCAGATTGCTGTAATTCCATCAGCCATACTCTTCGCAGCCAAACTTTGTAAATATCGTGATATATTCAATGTGAAGACAATATTGACCTGTAAGGCAGTTGCCTATATTTTGTGGCTAGGCTACACCATCATTCCTTTTTCTCCTCACCGGTTCATGATTGCCAGCATATTGTTCTAATGTTCTTTCATTGTTTTGAAGAATATCATTTTGTGTAGCAATTGTTAAATACATTTATTCAAAAGCAAGCCCCGCTGAATTTAATGAAAGTTGATTTGTTCTGATGTATACTTTAGACTGGTTGGACTCCTATACCCACCTATCGAGGAGTAGGTGACATTGAACATACAGTAGTAAGACTATTGGTAACAGACAACTATAGGATCACTCAGTCAATCTTAGTATTCAAAGGGACACTAAGGATCCTGCTCTATAGCTATTTACCTGGAAGGGTACTTTGTAAACCTCAGAATAAGCCCTGTGAACTTATTTCTGAGTAGCATGTTAAGGATGTTAAACTGGTAAATTGCTGGAGGGGGACGATCAGTAGAATTAAGTTGCTTTGATTTCCTCTGTATGTAATTTTGATGGAGGATTCAAGGACAGCTCACTTTGACTCCTTAACAGAACAAACAAGATAATTAGCAAATGTTATTTCTAATGATTAATTATAGTTACATTTTTAAGGCTTACAGTGTTAAACATTTCTATTAATATGGTAAAAGGAAGATACTAGTGGAAGACTTGAGCAGGTTAAGATGGGAGGAAATTTTACTGCAGCCTCTACATATATGTGTATCTATAAAACACCTATTTCACATCCAAACTGAATGCTGTGAAAAATTGTGAGAATATAAAAAAAGGGAGATTTGTGCATTATGCATCCAGAGTCACTGGGCTGCTGGTAGTTTTCCCTCTTAAATAATTGGTTCCATTGCATCAGATGCAGCAGTTCAACTGAGTGAGTTGTGCTTTCACAGCTATAAAAGCATCCTGAGCCTGTTAAGTGATGCAGAGAACTCTAATGTGAAGAAATTCACAGTAAATACTGTTTCTCAAAAAAAAAAAAACTTAAGGAAAGTCTAGGTCTGTAAGGTTTGAAGGTACTCAAATGCCACTTGGAAGAATCCAATGTTGAAAAGGGAAGAGATGAGAAGAGACTGATAAATTTGCAGGATGAAATAAAAAAAATATTTTCATGAGGCAGATATTGTCCTTGCAGCAGCAAGCTATTTCATTTATTGATTCACTGGTATATTTACAAACATACCTTGATCCTCCAGGATACAAGAAATCCCAATAACCATGTGGGAAAATTAACCTTTTTGGAAGAAGCGCTCTACTAATGTCAATCTTTACAACCACTGTCGGGCTGTTCAAGGATGGATAATGCAATTTTCACTTAAGAGTCACCTCAAATTTTGCTTACACATGCTACTTGTCAGTTGACATGGTCAAACCATCTATCCTTTAAAAAACACTATCAAATAAAAACTTTGTATGCATCTACTGTCTTCCTTCCATGAAGAATAAGGATACACATGAGATTCTAACCTAAAATTCACCCTCACAACAATTCTATTAGTTAAATTAGGATAACAAGAGACAGAGAGAAAAAGGTAAAGGAGGAAGAGGAGGAAGATGCAGAAGGAGAGAAAGAGAGAGAGAAAAATAGAGAAAAAGAAAGTAACTATTCAATAAATTTTATGGCTGATTGGGATCTTGTACCTTCCTGGTCTTTGGCTAACATTCTGATCACTCTGCCATCTATTTTTCTCTAGTTATTGCACTGTATTTCACTATGATTTCACAAACATGATTAATTAATGTGATTTGTCTTGTATTAAGTCCATTCTATTGATCAGCTGGTATATTTCTTATATGAAAGAATATTGAGACTACTGTGTTGGTTGTCCAATACACCAATAAATAATATGGTAATTAACTCAATAGTTGAGGATGATTCACATATTCATTTTACAGAAAAAAATGTCTAACAATTACTATTTTTTTCATGACAATTGATTTTACTTTAATAGATATTTCAAAGTACTTCATTTCCACCAATGTCTTGAATTTGAATTATCTGCAGTATTTTGGCAACACTTGGCTAATAAAACAGGAGAAAGATGGCTTGTTTTCTTTGAATGAAAAATTCAATTTCACAATATATTTTATGTTTAATTCCCATTGTTGCACATTTACTATCTAGTTTTAATTCTGCATCTATTTAATCATATAATCTTTGACTTGTTTATGAATCATACTTTAGTAAACCTTACAAATAAGTTCCCTCAGTGTTTTGGTTTTTATGTTAAAAGCATTTCAAATTCAATGAAATCTCTGAGTGTTTCACCTTGTTTTGTAATTTCCTTTAAACTATACTACTTATTGTATTGTAGATATTGAAACAAAAAAGCTATTTTCTATCATCACAGTAGCAGATATTATTATCTCTTCACTAATAATTTTTTGTACAGTTGCTTTCAGGAAAATAAAGATTATTGAGAAATGATAAATCTGGACTTATTCTTTGATATTGTATTTTTCCTCATACTATTAGTATGTTATTTGTAACGAAGTAATCTTCTGCAGCCTGGATACTTCTATTTGTATCTGACCAAAAATATTTATGAAAGTTTTTTGGAAGTAAAATCTGACAATATCTTAGTAATTACCAAGATTCTTCTTCATATCCACAACTATAAATTGTATATATTCAGTTGTGACAAAGTCACGCTATGTCTACAGTTACAGTTTATCATTTTGACATAGAGAAAAACAAAAATATTTGTGTGAAAGAGCGCAATTTGGTAGACAAATAGATGTTCAATAAAAACTTGCATATTATGGAATTATAGTTACATGATGTAGAAGAAATATAGGCATAAAGACTTAGAACTTAACCAATTATAGGAACACAAATCAGTCACAGTTACAGAAATATGCCTTTAGAAGCTCACTCTATCCATAGCATCACCACATCATGGAACAAAGATGCCCAAAGCCAATGATACAGAAAAACAAAAACAAACAAACAAGCAATCAAACCAGACACAATTGCAATCATGCTGGAGCTATCAATAACAGAGAAAATATAATAGTGTTTCTTTTCTAGTAAGGGAAAAAATTAATAGGCAAAGGAAAATTATTTTTAATCTTCTAAGTGATTTTGTTTTATAAATAATGAAGAAAGGTAATGGAAAGCCATGAAAAAGCAATTGCTAGTGTTATTTAATTTTTTAAATCACTCCCTAAACTGCAATTGTGTGCATAATATTTTCTTTGGAATTTCATTTTAATGTATAGCATCTGTCTGTCTGTATAACCTTCCTTCCTTCCTTCCTTCCTTCCTTCCTTCCTTCCTTCCTTCCTTCCTTCCTTCCTTCCTTCCTTCCTT
>JANHFT010009568.1:2678-20148 GCA_032467955.1 Pseudoxenodon macrops
CACAATGGCGAGGAACGCGATGGGGCTACAAGTGTCAGGTAGGACGCGGCCCACCCTGCCCCACCTGCCAGAAATGAGTCTTTGTGAGACTCGTCATACCACCGCTGCTGCTGCCTCGTAGAGCAGGACTGTGCAACACAACAAGCCTTGCAGAGTTCTGCTCCACGAGCGGCAGCTACGGGCTAGCAGCTCAGCCGGCGCAAAGAACAGGGAGGGGAGAGGCGGCGGCAACGGGACATCCAATCCTACGCTTGCTGCCTCCTGCACTCCCAAAATAGTAACCACCCCCCTGATAATAAGGTCAAGGTCATATTCCGGGGGTCAGGGAAACACGGTAAGCAGGTGAAATTTAGCATTCACAAGGCCGTAGATGAGAGTTGACCATAAAACGTACTTGGAATTATCATTCAGCAACTTCTGTCAAGGCACAGATTTCCCACTTCTTTTTCTGCTTATGACACTTGCGGCTTCCCTATTTTTATTGTCCCACGCGGCCATGAAGCTATTGGGCCTGCAACTGCGTATTGCGGTTGCCAAATAGAGCAAAGCTTTTAGGTACACCTTATTTCACTTTTGAAAGCACGGAGGGACGACACAAAGGCCATGGGACTGGATGTGGGAAACCTGTTCACATTTTCTATTTAAAATCCTGGTTCTGCCGATTTGATTGAAATTGAAAAGGATCACCCCCTTCTGTAGCAAAGTTTCAAATCAAGCCCCCCTCCCACCCAAAAAAACCCCACCTTATTAGAGATGATTGTCGGTTTTCCCTTATTTTTCCTTTCTTGCTCAGAGTAACAGGAGCAGGAACGTTTATTTGGGGGAAAAGATGTCACCCTGAAGGCAAACTACTTTTCCTGCAGCAATAGATAATCTGGTAAACTCAGCAGTTAATTTTCCCGAAAGACATGAAGAACTTACATAGACTTTTGTATTACACCCTCCTTTTTGAAAGTGGTGATATTTGTACTTGTAGAGCTTGGGGGGGGAAGGGAAATTAGTGAATGATCATCTGAATTATCCTTAAGGTTCTAAGCAAATGGCTCCTAGTTTGCCTTTTGTATGTGTGCCTCTGTGCAAATTGCCATCAAGTTAGTCTTCCAGTTCCAGTAACTGCCTGGACAGGTCCTGCAGCTTTCTTGGCAAGATTTGTGATTTGTTGCTTGCTTGCTTTTTAAGGTAGGGCAGAATGGGACAACTCGCCATGGCGACTTCGTGACAGGCAACTCATGAGGGCCAATTCGCAACAGGACAATTCAACAATTTAATTATTTAAAATAATTTTAATTTTTGTCATTCACATTTCATTTCGTCTCTCCTTTGGTATCCTTTCTTTAATGTTTTTCTTCCACCATTTCTTCGATACTAGTGTAACTCTTGTCCCGTGGCAAGTTGGCCACGTGAGTTGGCTGTGGCGAGTTGTCATAGACCCAGAGAGGGACTGGCCCAAGATTACCCAACCAGCTTTGTGCCTAAGGCTGGACTAGAACTCACTGTAACCAGGTGCCTTAATCACTTAATTCTTTCCTTCCTCTCTCGACAGGAGAATCAAAAACTCCATGACCAGAACGATGACCTCAATGGGCAAATCCTTAGCCTCAGCCTCTATGAAGCTAAGAACCTTTTCGCAACGCAGACAAAAGCCCAATCACTGGCAGCTGAGATTGACTCTGCCTCCAGGGATGAGGTAAAGGGACCAGTAGCAATCTCTTTGCAGCTAATTCAATGACTGGGCTGGCAAAATATCTCTCCGCAATCAACTTGGCAAAAACCTAACCTGGTGGGGAACTCTGACATTTGAAAATCATGATTTAGAAGTGCCACATTTGCTTTGGGATATTTTATTTCAGTTTAGCTGGGATGTCATCAGCATACAGGGGCACTAAGGCGTGGGTGTCAAACTCACCGCATCATGTTGCCATCACATGATGTTTCGCAACATTTTTCCCCTTTCCGGAGCTGGGGTGGCCTGTGTGTGACACATCTGGCCTGCGGGCTGACATTTTGATACCCCTGCACTAAAGCATCGGAATTGGCTAAAATTCTTGACATTTTTTTATTTCTCCTCTGTCATACTTTATACAACCAAAGTATTCTGACCTAGGCTTCCCCTAAAAGCATGAAGCAAAACCCCTTTTATTTACACGACTGTGAATTCCTTTCATTCACAGTCAGCAAGGCTTGGCAAACAATCTTTCAAAGGAATATTAACACAGACCTTATCTAGCTTGGAAAACTGCCATGTAAATACGGTAGTTTCCAAATGCAGTGCAAGACAAAACTTGGCATAGAGTCTCTGAGATTCACAGGCAGATCTTCCCACTCTTGAAATGACTGAACAAATTGTTTCCTGCAAAAGCCCACTCCCTTTTCGCTCCTCTTTTGTTTCCTATGGGAAGGGCCAATCACCAGGTGTGGTGTCTTTACTCCCAAGTCGACCCTGCTTTCTTAGTTGTTCTTGTCTTCTTCCAGCTCTGTGTATGCGCATGCTGGGAACAGGCTCCAGCTGTTCCTCTGCCTCACTGATGTCTAGCTCCCTCTCTGCCTCCGACGCAGAGCCCTCGTCCGAGCTTTCGCCAGCCCCCAGGACTGGCCCATGTTCTTCCCCAATCTCCTTCCTGTCTGACTCTGCTGCCAGCTCTGCTGGCCGTCGGCAGGCCACAACACAAAGATATTTTTCATTGAAAATAGTTTCTGGGCACCACTACAGGATTCAGAGAATTTCTTGAATCTTAGGGCTACCAGATCCGAGCTGCAGAAGTCTGTATGACCACTGGATGGCAGCAAAGAGATACAAAAATACAGCAATCTGGATTAGATATATCAGGTTCTGTTATCCTGTCTTTCCTTCAACTTGTCTCCTCTTCTCTCTCTCTCCCCCCCCCCCCGAAGTATTTCATTTCCAGTCTCATCTCAATTGATTTGGCTCACAGCATTTTGATTTAGATTTCTGTTCTTTGTGCAACAACCCCATCATACATTCAGGAAGTTGTTCCAGGTGCCTTTTTTTGTTTTTTAAAATCTGGTTCAGATTTTGTTATGCAAGTAAAACTTGAGCAAAGGTTGCGAGATTTGTTATCAAATACTGTTTGAAGACGTAACTGGGCAACTGTGTATTTATAGAGCATGAATTGTGTTTGCCTTAGCTATTCTGGGTGTATGGAAAGCAATGTTATCAACTGTTAAGTTTCTCATTTTAAAAGAAGTGAATGATCCTTGACGTGATTCAGACTTATTTTAACTCTGCCATAGTTGTTACTCAGTGTGCTGAGCTAGATGACTGACAGGAATTACAGATGAGATCTTGGGGAGGAACAGAGCCCATGTTGAACAAGCTGATAAGCTCATGGTAACCAATGCAGCTTGTGGAGTCGAAGTGTAATATGTGCTGCTCTGCGAATGCTGCACCCCTGCATTCTGTACCAGCTGAAGCTGGGCACTCTTCAAAGACAACCCCATGTGGAGCATATTGCAGTAGGGCAATCCGGAAATGACTGGGGCAAGAGTGACTGTAAGCAGGATCTGCAGATCTACGTATGGGGGCAACTGTCACATAAGACAAAGTGAGCAAAGGCCCTCCTAGCCACAACTTCCACCTTAATAAATGTGTGCACCAACCCCTAATAGCTCAAAGGCAGTGGCCGGGGCAAAATTCTAGGAGTTGTCCAAAAGAGCTAGAGCAGTAGTGGGTTGCTACCGGTTGTCCCCTAATCTTAGGCCCGGTAGTGGCAGCGGTGGGAGGCTCCACCCACCCACCCCGATGTCATCGCGGATGATTGCACATACGCAGAAGCGCTGTGTGCACACAAAGCACGCCCGCGTGAGGGCGTGTTCACAACCCGAACTTGTAGTGGAGGTAAGTAAAACTCACCCCTGAGCTAGAGGACATTAGGGTGTTCTTTATCCCATGAGAAGACAGATAAGTGAGTCTGTATCCATCTTGCATGCCTAAGAATTGAGATTCATACCAAAGTATACATTGATTCTCAGTGGCTTCCAATGAGTTTCTGCATAAAAGAGCAGAAATTAACTGAGGCACAAAGATGGGGTGATGCTTCTGCTTGAAAGTATGGTGATGAATTCATTATGGCTTCAATAATCTGTAGAACAAGGGTGAAGAAATAGCTACCTTTCTTCCATCCATTCAAATGAGTCTCCATTAAAATAATCTGGAAAGAAAAATACGCTGAAAACAGCTTTTGAAATTTAGGAGCACTCTGGTAAAATGGATGCAGAGGATCTTGGGAGTAATTGTGACCCCAGAGGGTTTCTTAATCTAGCCCTTTTTTCATTTCAGCTCATGGAAGCCCTCAAAGAACAGGAGGAGATCAACTACAGATTGCGCCAATATATGGACAAGATCATCCTGGCCATCTTAGACCACAATCCGTCCATCCTGGAAATAAAAAATTGAAGATTGGGGGTGGGAAGGGAGATTGGGCAGATAGGATGCCTTTAGATTCAAGTATCTCTATTTGCTACTGTATATGAACTTATAAATATATACATATATATAACTCTCTCAATACACACGACATACAAAACACAAACACACACACATATATATATTATATATATATATATATAAATAGAAAAAGAAACTTGTGTGGATATACACAGGGCGTGTTTATATGAGCTTAGTATATTTTGTGACTCATAACGTGCACCGATCCATTTTCCATGCCCTTTCTCTGTGAGGATGCTAGGGATTATAATTGAAAAATCACGAAACTGGATTTTGCACTGTTTTAGATACTGGACAGAAGAAGAAAAAAATGATACTACCTCTAGATGAAAAGATAAAACACGATGGAAACTAACTTGTGCCAGGCCTTTTCCTAGCCTACAAACAATACCGAGTGTTTATGTTTTATGAGTTGCCTCCCTGTTGTCATCTCGGAAATATCTTGTATTATCAGGTTGAATTCTCACTGGTGCTGCTGAATGTGTTGTTTTAACTTTGCCCAAGTTAATGCTTCTGAAGTCCTCTCCTTGGATCGGAATGTATGTATGATGCAAAAGTGGGTTATTCCAGCAAATTTACAAGTTTCTGCTTGAACCTGGGCTGTTTTAATCAGAAAGCAGTTTCTACATGTCGAACCCAATTGGCTATGAATCCTTTGGGATGGTGACCGGTCTGCTGTATTCCAGGGGAATTTGGGGTACCCAAGAAAACAGTGGGTCCTGGGGTTCCACATTTTCTTGAACTTATCAGACTATTCCCGAGGTGCTTTTTCTGGCTTTGGGTTTTATCGCAAGATCACCAAGGACCTAGTGGTGGGAGACCTGGGATCGTAAGTGTGGGGTGCGTTGGGCCTAGAAAAATGTCCCAGCCTTGCTTCAGCAACAGCATTAAAAAGTGGTAGTTGCAGAGAGCTATTTGGTTCCCCACAAAGGGTTTGTTCGTTCATTGATGAGAACTTGGGGCTGCCACCATAACAAATAGAAACCAATTGTTTTTAAATCACTTTGTTTTATATTGCTTCATGTCAGCATTTGCAAAAGCACCCTCTGCTAATAAAGCGGTTAAGAAGTGGAGAAAGATTGAGGTTTCTTTTAGTCACTCGTGGGTGACACTGACCCTGTTCTTAGAGACAAGGCAACATTTTAAATGGTTTTTTTTAACAGGTTTAGGAGAAAGGCGTTTGTTTATACACTCTAATATTTATTTGATGCAATTTTGAAGTTTCACGGAAAAGTTTTGCCTACTTCACTGGGGGTGATTAGCGCAGAAAAGCCAGAAACGACTGTTCATCGAGCATCACAGTTTTCTGCAGTTACAGGAAAATACTCGGCTCACTTTGTGCCATCAATAAATATTCTCACATTGATTCAGGCTGTTCATGTTTTCATGTCTCTTGCCCTTGCTATCATCAGCACCATCACCTCCTCCTCCTCTTCCTCCTCCTCCCTTTTTCTTTTCAATTTTGCTTCCGTAACATAAGCATTCGTTTTCAGAGCAAATCCTCATGATGTTTTAGGCTTGTGCAGGGACCATGGTGGAAATGAGTTTTGTCTTTTCACTTAAAGATTTTTCCATTCATCTCTTGAGATGTATTTTGATTAAACAAAAAAACAACAAAAAAAGGCTTTATGTGCATTGCAGTAACAATTCTGGTGCATGAATATGTGCAGTCACATGCATGTGAGAGGAGTGCGTTATTCTGTAATGACTTGTGTGCAGGCTTCATGGTCTTCCCACACCAAAGGTAGGCGCAAGATATCCTCCCTGGATATCTGCATTACAGTTCCATAAGCCCTGTTCAGTATAGGTGGTGTCCATGTATGATGTGATCTGTAGTCTAAAAATATCTAGGAAGCCCCAAGATTGCCTTTCCCATCACACGTGAAAGGAAACTGCATGCTCTGTATAATTGATTAAAAAAACACTATTGGTTCATACAATACGTATTGTTTTCTTTCATAAGCACATTTCCACTTTCAAATTAACCTCTCCCCCCCCCCCCTTTGCGGTGTCCTGAGTAAAGTTTGTGTAATTAATTTGAGACTCTCTTCAAAGACTCTCTTCAAAGAAGATTGAATCTGAGGTTACAGTATCAGTTGAAGCTCCTAAGCATTGAAACCCATTTCTAAATTATGTGTGAGGATGGTATATAAATTCTAACATGTATTTCACATTCAAACAAGTGTTTCTGCAGAAGTATGAATTTCAGGGAGGGGGGAGGAACTTTGCCTGTGAGGTCATAGCCTTGTGTTTATTGGCTGTGTTTTCTAATTAAAAGCAAGAGAGCTAATAGTTAATGCAAGGTGATACTTGCTACAGCCAGCCATTACTTTTTACTCAACATCTAAACTACTTCTAATACCTCCTGCATTTGGTGGGAATGAAACTGAATCCATTGCATCACTACCTCCTTTGTTAGGTGGTCAATTCACGATCAAATACAGGAGAATCCTGAATTATTTTCCCAGTCAGGATTTGCCAATGCCTTGCATAGGCTGGAAGGAATCCTGTTCCTGAAGGAACCACATTCCCCTGCTTTCCTACAGTATCCACCCTCTGCAAACTACAGCAATGCTTCCTTTCTCTGCTTGGGAAGGGAGCTGATACTTTATGTAACAACCGCAGACCTCTGGAGAATTTATGTTTTTACAGGTTGCGTTTCGAGAGTGAGGTTAAGGCTACTTACTCTGGCTTGTTTTTGGTTTATCCTGCTGATATTTTAATGGTGAGAGGAGTTGATGACTTCGTCAGTTGAGTGGACAGGGCAGGAAGCAAAATATCTGGAAGTTCTTGAAAGGTGAAAGAATTGGGCATGTTGACTTTGGAGAAGATTGAGGGGGAGAAGTTTTGAGAGAGAGAGAAATCTCCAGGAGTTAGGAGGTGAAGAGGTGAATGGATAGAAACAAGGAAGGGTTTTATATGAAACATGGGAGTGAGTCTGACTTGAGGAGAGCAAAGTGGTTTCTAAGAGGTGGCAGAAAGGCAGTCTTGCTTGCAGATGATTAAATTGGTTTGGATTAGCAAGCATTGAGGGAGAGAAACCTTCCCAATGTGGTGCCTCTTAGGTCGATGGTGCATCTCACGGTAAATGTATCATCCAGTCTTTCCAGAAGGCACAAAGTCGGGAAAAGGCTGGGTTGGATAAACCTGATTCCCTTTACAAGTCAGGGGACTGTATTAAATTAATCCTTTGGTACCAAACCTCAATCCAGACATTATTCATGGTTGTCTTTAAATGAGTCTTCGTTGGACACATTGCTTTCTTCTTTGCTCGTAGATGATCCATGGAAATTGTGAAGCAATGTTTGGATGATGTTTCTAGGAGCCAACAATTTATTTAGCCAGTTGTCGGTATTGTATGACTTGCCTTTAACACAAGAGGCTGGGAGAAAGAAATGCAGATACCTGAGGCCTGCTTGTCAGCAGAGCTTGTTTAGAATTAATGTACCTGGACATAACGTTTCTACAGATACTAACGTTTTCCAACATGACTTCAGATCAGGAGTTGTTGAAAAGCTAGTCAGCTCTTCTGATGAACATGTTTGGCCAGCAGTACAACATTGTGTTATAATACAGTAATAAGGCCAAAAAGGAGGGGCCATAGCACATTAACAGAGAGTAACTGTTTACTTATGATTGAATATGATGGAACATTTTGAGATAGGTTCATTTACATGCCTGTGAGCCAAGGCTACAAGGGTTGGGTGTCTTTGGTAGTGGAAAATGGAAGCAGGGTGAATTGCTGGATTATATTGAAACTATTAACTGATAGGCCTCCAGCTGAGAGAAAGTCAATTTCTGAATAGGTTTGGATACATTTGTGCTATACAAAAAAAGATTGCCATGCAGGACATAAAAAGGAGTGTTGCTAGTTAAAATTGGCTTTCAACAAGCACAAAACTTGTTTGCTAGGAAAAGTGTCCTAATTTTAAGATGTTCCCAATGAATTGCAGAATCTTTATCACTGGAAGTGTTGTTTTTTTTTATTAAAGACTTCAGTTGCTAAGAATTTTGGAAGTCCACATATTTTAGAGGTTACCCCCCAGTAGGGACAAGATCAATGTTATGCTTCAAACAGTAGTTCTCATTCTACGCTCAAAAGGACACAAGGTTTTATTTGCAGTGTGGTTCCTTAAGTAAATTTCTGTAGCTGTCTGTTGAGCAAAATAATTCGTCAGCTCCTGTAGATCACCAGTGCGAGGTGCACGTTGTAAAGAGGTCAACCTTATCCATGTGCAAATCTGAGTAGGAGAGGCTGCTAAATAGATATAGGTCACTTTTAGCAAATGGGATTTACTAATGGGAATCTACCAATAGTTTCGTTTTCTCAACATAATTTCTCATCACACTGTCGGAACACTTTTATGCTTGCTTAGATTGAAGTACATTATCGTATACTTGTCTATTGAGCCAGGATTTCTTGTGTATTTATACAGTGGGGCAAGGCACTGATGTAACAATCCAAATAGAGTTAGAACAAGTAGTTTGCTTTCACCTGATCCAGAACTTCAAAATTCGGCTAAGGTTGAGGAACAGCTGCTTGAAACTGAGACACTTGGTTCTCAGCCTCCCTTATTGGTTCTCATCCCTACTAGTTGTTGGGAGTGCCTTCGATCCAGTTTGCATTCTGTGAAAGCAAAAAAGAACAACTGCTTCTCTAAAGGCAACCAGTGTTCACTGGACAACAAGTAATCCCCGAGATTAAAACAGTAACTTTAAAAACTTTTAGTAGGATTTAAGACATCCTGACCAACATGGATCTTACACTAAAGTTGTAGATTTGATTTTTTCTCCCCATTGAAATCATGAATACAGTTGCATATTGCATTAAGCAGGATACATTTGAATTCTACGATGTAGAAGGTTTAGTCATTTTTCCTGTAACCATTATTTAAAATTGTGAATTTTAGGAAAGCGTTATTCATCTCGGCAACAAATGAGCTAGAAATTTCCTATCCAGTAGTCTATATAGGAGGGCACAAGCTTAAATAGCTCAATGAAAACTAAAATGTTATCAAAATACGTTTTAACTTTTTAAAAATTGATCAGACAATCTGAATTCCAAAAATTAAAAAGATTCTGAATGTTAGCTTTCAAATAATGATATAGAAGCCTTGAGAACTATTATCTGGCTTTTGAGAACTATTATCTGGCTTTTGAGTTTTCAGTTATGGGATGTGAAGCGAAAGAAAATAAAGAGAAGCTAAAACAAAAGTTGTAGGTTATAAATCTGAGCTGCTTCTGGTATTTTGGCTTAAATAGCATTGGTGGCTCTTCTTCCTTCAGGACAAAAGAACTGGCTGCACATATTCTTCCCTTTTCTGCATTCCCAAAGCAATAATGGTTACCTGTATCATGAGTTTTGTTTCTGGCAAGGGGAGGCCTTTGTAGCAACTCCCTCTTTGGCTGATAAATGAGGTCAAGTTGACTTCCTTTTGGCTGTGATTGTATTCCTGGCAAGAAAAAGAAAGATATAGCTTCCCTGGAACGCTAGATTCCCCTTGTTGACGATAGGAAAAATAAGAGCGTGTTTCCCTTCTGCTTTCCGATCTTAGTGTTCATTTTTTGGAAAATTTAATCCAGTGTTATCCTTGGACTTCTGAAGTGGCATGTCAACACCTCAGAATTACAGATAGGGGCTGTTTAGAATGCCCATGCATGTACATAAGTAAGATTACAAGAGGAAAAGATGGGAACACTTCACTATTAAAAGCCGGAGCTGTAATTACACAAATCTTCAATTCAGATTTATCACTGCTCACCCCAACTTATGAAATTAGCGAGCTGGACTTTCAAGATGAGCAGGTCAGGAAAAAAAATAAGCATCTTTGATCTGTATGTTACAAGACAGTAGCTATGTTCAATTTCCAATGTGTTTTGGTACCGATAGAAATGGAGAATTGCTGTATTTTTTTATTGTGGGAACCACTATTGTAGTTTCGCTTTATTGCACAGAATGTAGTTATGTGTAAGGATTGGATTTTTTTTTTTTTAAAGATTATTTTGCATGATTTTAGTATTTTTGTGCCTTCTATTTGACTCTGTACAGAATTCATGTCTATTGAAATTCATGCTATTGGCCACATGTTTTATATGTTCGAAGTCTTTTATTTTTATTCAATCTTTATTTTGCCATCCCTACCCGAACAATCTGCTGTAAATGTGTATATATAAAATAGAACTAAGTTTGTATTTCATGTGCCTCACTAGAATGTAAAAAAAAAAAAGATGTATTCATTTTATACAGAATGTCTTTCTTTTACTTAGATGCACTAATTTTTGTCCTGAGCAGATAGTGAAATAACTGGTTAGCTCTATTTTCGTTTAGCATTGCTGTGTTAAATGGAATTATCTCTTGCCCTTTTGTAAAAATCCAATTCGCATTCATTCGCTGTCACATACACAAACTATGATCCTTCCTGATTTGTTGTCTTTATTTAAAATGGGTTGCATCATTTCTGTCCCGTTTTAGAGCTTACAGCAAATTAAATTGATGGCTTATCCTAACTAAATATGTTATTTATTTCATTCTAAGAGGGATTGTGAAGGTTCCTCACTTTTTGTCAGATGAACTGAAGCAAAATCTCCCTCAATTAAATATTGAGTTCCCAGGCCCTTCTCTCAGCTTCACTTCCCTTCATTTATCCCACCACAAGGAAATAATCCTCTTGCCTTAAATTGTAAGATTGCTGAGTTAATAAACTGTGTTGAATGCCACAAAAAATATACTGCAAATACTTAAATATTTGCCAGCTTTCAGGAGTGATTTTTTTTCCAGCCTGTGGGGAACAAAATTACATTACTACTCTGAATATTATGGGACATTGCCTTACACTAAACTTTGCTCAATCAGCTTTGCCTGTTCTAATTGACAGTGGCTTTCTAGAATGGCAGAGAAAGCTTTCCTGTTGCCTTATGTTTTCACCTTAATATGTCAATTTAGTACAGACTCCTTTGCCAAGATGAACATAACTTCAGAGTTAGGGCCTCATTATTGCATTACTTAATGTTTCTCAGTGATATCACCAAATCAATGTGATATCACCCAATTCAAAATAATTTTTGAAACTTCTGGGATTTTCATCAATGTTTTAAAGACTATGTTGGTAATTTATTAACAACAGTTTAAAAAAAAAATCTCTATAGATCTGCCTTAACTTGAACTTAATTCAAGATTCCTCTGGAAAACACATTAGCGGTACATAAATCTAAAAGCACGCTCCAGCTTATGTCCAGCACCTGAGATGGAGACAACCTCCAAACTATAATTTATGGGGTTCATACATGTCATGCCATAAGTAAACAAGGCACAGTGTTACAAGTCATTCTGCAGTTGTAAGTGGGAGGAGATGGGTGATAGGAATGAGGAGATTAATAGTAACTAATGCAGTCTTAGTAAGTAGTTTGACAGTGGTGACGGAATTATTTGTTTAGCAGAGTGATGGCGTTCGGGGGGGAAAATTCAGCAACTTGTTAAGATTTGTGGATTTCAACTGGACTTCCCCATGCTGGCTAGGGAATTCTGAAAATTGGAAGTCCACAAGTCTGAAAGTTGCCAAGTTTGGAGACGCCTGCTGTGAACCATCCTTCCTGTTTTCATGAGAAGAAACAGGAAGAATCATCACCTACGCCAGTGAAATTTCCATTGGAATATAAATTGCATTGCCACATTGCTGGCCAAGTATACAATGGTTAGCTAGGATGTCGGGAGCTTGGGATTTGAAGATGCACTTTAAAAGGCTTGCAAGGTTTATGCCATGAACCTACTAATATTTTGACCCCCACAGCTATCAAACCAAGATAAGACTCAAACATTTATGAAAATGGGGAGATTCGCGCTAACTCCCAAACCAAAGGAGAATTTTATGTACTGTATACGCATACAGATTTCCCATTTCTGTGGCAACATTTTCTACAGAAGGAAAAGCTCCATGACAGGAAACTGCCATTTGATCAAGCAATGCTGTCCAAAGATTTCCAGGGTGTGAACATGACTGTCAACAAGTGTGAATGCCAAGACCAAGAGCTATTAGAAAAACACTCAAGTCTGGGGGCACACAACACATTTTCCCCACCTTTAAAAGTGTGAAATGCAACTGAATTGTACCTAGGTTGGATGAAATTATGTGTGACAGTAGAATTCAATTCTTCCATCCATCACCATCATGTTAGGAAAAAATAGGTGCTACTAAACTCATGTATGAGATCAGGAATTAGTTCCCAAAAGTTAAAAATACTTGAGCAGTTCGCGAGAGAGGCTTTGGATTCCAATCTTACCCAATTTTTGGTCAACTTCAGTAGGGAATTTAATTAGGATCTAATTTAAGAACACATATCCAGACCCAGTGATGATTCATTAGGCCCTTTTTCAAGGCACTGGAACCACAATAGATCACCTCCATTTCATTTTTCCATTCCTGAGACAAATCTATTGTCCCACAGGATACAAAATGGTTGAACTAAAATCTAATCAGATCTACATAAGATACAGATCTATCAAAGGAACAGCACTGAAAAAATTGAGAGGATTGTTTTTCACACGTCTGTTGTAGCATTCCCAGGGTCATGTGATTAAAATTCAGACACTTAGCAACTGTCATGTATTTATGACAGTTGCAGTATCCCAGGTCATGTGATCACTTTTTGAGACCAGACGAGCAAAGTCAATGGGGAAGCCAGATTCACTTATAACCATGTTGCTCACTTAACAGCAGAAATTCCCTTAACAACAGCAGCAAAAAAGGTCATAAAATGGGGCAAATCTCACTTAACAACTGTCTTGCTTAACAATGGAAATTTTGGGCTCAGTTGTAGTCATAAATCGAGGACTACCTCTACATCATGTAAACATTTATTCAGCATTGATGTTCTGCAGGCTAAGAGCTTTCCTATTAACAAACATGGCTATACCATGGTACCTGCAATATTGGCAGGGAGCCCAAAGAGACTGAAATCTTTTGTAGTGCTATTTGGTGATTTACCATCCATCCATCGCCTACGTAGCTGAAATCCTTAAAATGTTTCAACAAGCTACATTATTTTCTATTCTGACTTTTGTTCTCAGTTTTCCAGGTACAAATTTAGTCCTTGTCACTAATCTGTCAGAAAAAGGTAGCCATTAATCTGTGGAGGCAAAATAATTTCTGTTATCTGCACTGCTGTTTAGTCACTGGCTAGGTTCAAGCATTGAGCTGCACCAAAACATGGTTCATGCAGCTGGATGAGTGAGTCAAACAGCTGTATTTATTGAGCCAACCATGGTTGGAGCAAACCAACACAATGTTTGAACCCAGTTATTCTCATGTAATTAGAGTTGATCTGAAACAAGGGGCCGCATCAGAAGTTAGAATCCTACAGCAGTCCAAAACACCAAGTTGTATTTCATTATTCCTGATAATAAAATGCTAATAAGAGCATATCTTACCACGGCACACTCTATTAGGCAAACAAGCAGTTTGTGCACTTTTATTCCCATATTTGCAGAGAGAATAGGATACAGAATCCAACAACCCATTCATCTTCTGCAAAAGCCTGCCCTTTCTCAGCATAATTTGATCTGTATATTGCCAAAAGGTCATCAAGAGAAAATAAAATTGGCAGCTAAGTGTCTTCTAATGTGACACTGCTATGCCAGAGTTCTATTTGAATGAGCCTGCTAGAATTTAAAATATTTGATGAAATGAGTTGGAAAATACTAAGCCAATGCCTCAAAAACAGTATTTTTATTTTTTTGGGTTACTCTCGAATGATGCCTTAGAAATTGTTGCTCAGAATCATAAGCAAGTATTATTTGAATTGACTGCTCATCTCTCACTATCACCGATATAACTCTTGATTTATTTTTCCAGTGAACCTTTGGTCATCCTAATTGCTTGTGCAACAGAAGGAGTAACATAAAAACATACGATAGTTAAAGAAAACAAAGCTCCTTTGTCTGTACTTGTCTGAGACTATGACCTAAATATATATCTAATTCTGCTGCCCACCATATTTGTAGAACAATGTTTCTTTAATAAAAAAAAACTTTACATTATCAGCAGCTCCATCAAATTGATCTATCTATCTCAACCACCAAAAAGGCCAACAATTAGAATCTCAGTTTTGTAGTAACCATAGTTTTTATTTCAGATATTGACCACCATTGAGTGAAGTTTGCAGCCATCCCATTGTGAAAGTCTATTCCATGTTCTGTGGAATAATTAAAATTTAAGCCATAATTACATGCATACTTTTTTGCTCAGGAATAAATTCCTCACTCCAGTAGGGATTATAGTAATTTAAATTAGCTGCAGTTTAATCCTTTTTATTTTTAATTTTTTTATTTTTAAAACAATAAAACACGACAAACATCAACACACAACATATATTCCTTTTACAGCAGTTTTGTAATGATATTATTCTATTATTTACATTTACCCCCTAATCTTCTTTAAATATATTTATCCTTATTAACCCATTATCCCTTATTTCTATATATACTTCTTCACGCATATTAGTTATAGCTTTACATTATTTTACAAACATTATACCTTTTATGTCATTTCCCCAGTCATTCTTATTTACTATTTCTAATCTCCAGCCAGTAATAACATTTATCCCATACTGCGTAGTAATCTGTATCTTCCTTTTCCTTCATCTCCTTCGTTAGCTTATCCATCTCTGCACAGTCCAGAATTTTTCTTATCAGTTCTTCCTCAGTTGGTATGTTATCATTTTTTCCAGTTCTGTGCATACGCTATTCTTGCAGTCGTAATTATATGTAAAATTAGATATTGCATTTCTTTAATGTATTTTCTATTAAGTATTCCCAACAAAAATGTCTCGAGTTTCCAATCTATGGGTTGGTCGATTATGTCTTCCAACCATTTTCTAATTTTGGCCCAATATTTTTTTGCAGATGAACATGTCCACGATAGATGGTAATACGTTCCATATGCTTTTTTACACTTCCAGCACATTGGTGATCTATTCGGAAACATCTTAGCAAGCCTTGCTGGTGGAAGATGCCATCTGTAAAACATCTTCACTGGTTTTCCGTGAATGCCGACGACATAGTCAATTTTATATTTATTTCCCACATTTTTTCCTAAACCAGTTAGCTTAAACACTTTTAGCTATGTTTACAGTCAAAATATTACAAGAAATCATATAGTTCCAAAATAGGCTAACTTTGCTTCTTTATTCAGAAATATGTTTTATTGTGTATAAGTGGAGCTAACATCTAAGAAAAGTAGCAAAATCCCATTCAAGGGGACATTGCGGCAAAGTGGTAGAAAAAGCTTTAAACTGATTTGCCACATGCCTAATTCTCCTCCTCTGAGTTTTAATACTCAGTCAAAAAAGAAAAAAAACCAGCTAATTCCTGAAGGATCTTTTTGAAATTGTCCACCAAATTTGGGAGCAGACAAATTAAGTGAATAATTTCTCAGAGGAAGAAGAAATTTTAATTCTAAGATTTCTTCTTAGAGAAGAAATTTCTCTAAGAATTATCCGGTGACAAAAAACTTTTGTTCAGGTAATTCTGCTAATGAAAATCTTCCTCAGGGATTTAACAGAAGTTACTCAGAGAGGCTGCTGAACCTGAGAGAAAATTAAACAAGGAAAGACAGGACATTTATATATATCCCTTAACCACTGCACAACTAAGTTTAATAATACTCCCCTGGACCCCTGAGAATTTCTTTGAAAATATTTCCTTTAAAAGTGTTTCAAACACTAGAATGGAGGCCAGAATTATATCTATTAGGAATATTTAATAAAAAAATTAATAAGGATATACAATATTTGATGTTACATATTATCACGGCGGCAAGAATAGCATATGCGCAGAAATGGAAAACCGATACAATACCAACAGAAGCGGAACTGATAGGAAAGATCTTAGACTGCGCAGAAATGGATAAGTTAACTAAAGAATTAAAGGAAAAGGAAGACACAGAATATTCGATAATATGGAACAAATGGTACGATTGGATTGAAAATAGGAATAGACAACAATGAATGGAAGATAAAAATAATAATAACAATAAGGAAGGAGATGTGTATATAGGTAGTATAATTATGATTATGATTATAATAAAGAACAAAGGGGACATTAAGGATATAAATATTAAGAAAGAGTAAAGGGGAGGAAATGAAAAAAAACAAGGAAATCATCACGAAACTGTTATGAAATAGATTTATGTATATACGTGTTATATATTGGGTGTGTCTTGTTTTGCGATATTGTTTTAAAAAATAAAAACATTTATATAAAAAAATAAAAGTGTCTCTAAAACACCTTTTTCACAGAGTTGAATTTATTTGCTCAGCATCCATTCCAAACAAATAATAAGTAGTAGTAGTCCAGCATCCAGTTTTCCATATTCACTGCCATTTTAGTATGCCATACTTGGAAGTCAGACCAGCAGCTAGTACCCCATTATCCTTGAAGCATCACTCCCCAAAAATAAGGAAGCAAGGAAAACTGAAAGAGGAATGGAGAATATTAGAAACCCATTTTAGAAAAGCACACAATACCAGTGTATCTGAGAGGCATTCTGTCTATTAAACAAAAACAAATGCTTGAATCAATTGGTTGTTTGGATTGAGTCATCTGAAGTTATTTTCTGCTACTGCTGTTTTAATCCAAATCCAAATCTGATTTTATTTAACTTTTTGACATCAGCCAACCTTGATGAGGTCCTGCCCTCTTTATAATGCTCAGAACTGCCTTCAACATCCGATGTACTGGACTACAATTCCATGATGGCTGTCATAGTGGTCAAACTGGTAGGTCACTTTATCGTTACTGGTTAGTCCATAGGCCATATCAAAATACACAATAAAACATTCAGAATAAAACATAAAACATGTTTAAAACAGCAGACTCATATATAAAAGAGAACTACAGGAAACAAATCCATTTCAGTGAGCCTATCTTCTTGAGGTTGTCTGTCTGTCTGTCTGTCTGTCTGTCTGTCTGTCTGTCTATCTATCTATCTATCTATCTATCTATCTATCTAT